>UCOJ01000300.1:0-130796 GCA_900474305.1 Cecidostiba fungosa | reverse complement strand
TTATTTAATGTAACTTAATTTATGCAACGTCTATTATTATGTGTATCTCACAAATAAACAAAATATAAAAAGTGGACTTGTTTTGACTACCCCAGTAACGGTAGTACTACCTTAAGCAGCCAAATAATGAAAGAGACTATGACTGGATCAGTATTATTCCCAATAGTTTTATGAACACGTATACAAATGAATTTACATAAAGCGCATGATTTTATAAAACCTGTTAAAAAGTTAGTAATAAAAATGATTTAAGAAGAACAGGTATTGATATATACAAAACTGCAGCATCTATTATTATACCTGCTTTTCTCAATGAAATGAACTAAAACTTCAAAGCTTGATTTACCCAATCTAATGATCAAGGGTAAATCAATGGTATTTCAGCACATTGCATGCTTCACGTCGAAATCAAGCCGAAACCCGCACTTGGTATCGCTGTGCACACTTACATGTTACCTAGTTAAAGTCCCACCAGTAACAATAATAATCGCAATGAAAATCAAGCAACAAAGCGATTACTACCCTTAGAGCGCCTGAAATTGGCATTGTTCACAACTGTTGATGCATCATATAATCCCCGTGATGATTTTTACCTGTGCGGTTTTTCGCCGGTGTGGACCTTAGCGTGATTCTTGAGGTGCGTGGCCTGATTGAAGGCCGAACCACAGATGTTGCACCTGTAAGGTTTCTCGCCGGTGTGAATCCTGCGGTGGTTCCAGAGGGTTGAGTGCCTGGCGAATGTCTTTTCGCAGACCTCACACTGATAGGGCCGTTCACCAGAGTGGATGCGCTCGTGATTCTTTAGATGAGGAGATTGCGAGAACTGCATGCCGCAGTGACTGCACTTGAACGGCTTCTCGCCTGTATGTACGCGCCCGTGATTTTTTAGATACGCCGCTGAAATTAAAAGAGAAATAGAGAGTTGCACAACCATTTTTTTCGTAAGGGAAATTTGATAATCGCAAATACGTGACCGATGAAAATGTATGTCTACTTTTTGCTTATTTCGCCATCTATGAATTTATATACTAAAATCAATCATCGCTAGGATGGCTGGTCAATCCTTACCCTTAGCAAAAGCTAAGCCGCAGACTTCACATTTGAACGGTTTGTCGCCGGAGTGAAGTCTCTTGTGAGACCACAACGAGGAATATCTTGAAAATGTTCCATCACAAACGTTACAATGAAAAGGCTTCTCCTGATGCTGACTGTTTGCTTTCCCGCCTGCAATTTAAAATACAAACCGAGCGTTAGATTTCCTCAAAAGGGCCAGTTCTACAAAAAAGATGTGCTCGACGTGGATTTCATGAGATATACTGCGAGTCACGAAATATAATCGGGCTTTTTTTAATATCTTTTGCGATACGTACTAAAGAGGAGCTGTATACTTCATCACTATATCTTTTTTTGATTGTAAAATAATTTTTTTTTTCTCTTTTTTTCCCTTTTTTCAACCAAAAAGCTATCAACAGCCATATACATTGTCTTAAAACATAATAAGATGTGCGCAAATAATAATGGATATTTGTTATCTTTTTTATCATTTTTTCTCATATTATGTAAAAGTTAGTACAATGTTATAAATTATTACAAATAAAAATTAGTAAAATAAAAAAAAAAATGAAATATAAAACATATACAGCCAAATGCAAGTATAAACTCCTCTTTTCAATTGTATCGTGAAAGAAAAAATTGAACTCAGACAAAGGTTTTAATTAATAAAGCCTTCTTCACGAGCAATCGTGTGAGTGTTGATTCGTCGGAGTATCAAATTTATAAAACTGTCCCTTAGGGGAGTGGTTTTGTTTTCTGCAATTGTCTTAAATTTAGATGCTGACAGTTCTAGTCATATTAAAAAAAAATAATAAAAAATAATAAAACTAAAATATTACAATATATTTCAATTATATGAACTAAAGAGTGACACACAAGTATAATCAATGTTTGAAGAAATTGCAATACTTTTAAATTAAATGACACTACTTTTGTTAAAAAAAAATCATTTAATGTTGAAATATGAATTGAGACAACTTAAAAATGCAAATCAATAGTAACGTTTTTACAAATCATTAACATTATACTTGATGGTCACTGTAGAATACTGTCAATACAATTCGACTACTATAGATAACCAATACTTTAAAATAAAATCTATCTACAACACAAGAAGCATGCAGAAAATCATGTACTTTAATGTAATTTTACTTGCATGAAAATAACTAAAAACATTGAGAAAAATTTATAAAACTGCCAAAATAAAATATGGTTTCATAAGGCTAACGAAATATTCATAATAATGAGACATTGCACATCATAATAAAATATTTCGTCAGTATTAAATAAATATTTTTGGGTTTAAAATTTTTTCTCAATGAGATAGAACAAATCCTTCTAATACCCCAAAGTTATATTAGATGGCTACTCAAACAATACAACAGAATTTATTGACGAAAAGGTTTGTAAAACTAAAATTTCAAGAAAAAGTAAGAATCGGTACGAATAGAATTTAGAGAGTTAAAAATAATAATAATTAAAAAAAAATAAAAAAATAAAAAAATCAAATCAAAAGTCGCAGAACTGTCACCATCTAAACAACAAACAAACCGATAGGGATTTCTTTGTCAATCGAAAAAAGAAAAAAAAAATAAAATAACTTCAATTTACAGAAATTCATAAAGAAAAAAATAAGAGATCCCATACAATTCGTGGCTGTGATTTTTGTCCAACTTACTTCCTATGATGATACGGCCTGTCGCCTTGCAGCCGCTACACTTCGCGAGGGAACTGATTCCGGAATCTAGTTTTTCGTTGTGTTTACCTACCATACACCGACCGATGTACGATCATGACAGCAATGAAATGAGAAATGGAGGAAAGGTGGCTATTGCCTTACAAGAAATGTTACACAATAATGATTTATAGTAGTTAGATAACTTTAACCATTCTTCATGTATTTTTGTTACGTTTAAGCATCTTACGTTAAATAATTACTTTTGATTTTGAATTATTTGAACAAGAGTTTATACAAGTTTTTAAAAATAAAATAATTTTAGCACTAAGTATAGAATAACGTAAATAATAAATGAAATTCAAAACTTATATAACTTGTTCAAATAAAACAAATTTCTCTATTATATTATTTAAAGATCTAAATTAAACTTTTCATTATAGTGTATAACTAAATTAAGTGGTAACATTTCTTGTTTATTGAATAGATAAAATAAACATTGGAAACTTACCAATGAAAATTATGCCAGTGCCGTTACACTTGTGGCACTTGGTTACACTGGTGACACCACGCCGCTTTACCGGATGGTGACCAGGTTTGATAACTGAATAAAAAAAATTGTTTAGTACAATAATAAATCAATACAATATTCTAATTCATTTAAAATAAAATAAAAATAACCAAATGTATATTCTTAAAAGATTGCAAAAATAGTCAGTTTAACCTTTCAATTACATAATACAATAGTATAAGTGAACAATTGTTAAGTATGACTAAAGTCATATCAACATACATTATAAAAAAATTGAGTGATATCCACTATATAAGGCCAACTATGGTTGATAAGCATGTACTCCAAATTTTAAAAACAATGTGATTTTATGCAATCTTTCGATCCAAAAGTGACTTAAAAAAAATGCGTCAAATTGTGCTTTTCCTCGTGATAAAGAAAATATCTTCTAACAATCTAATCAATAACTGCATTATATTGAATACTTTATGTAAACTTACCTTAAAGCGTTCTCTTTTAATTTCTTTAAAACACTTTATATCTTAAATGTTCACATACGTTTTAAAAAATGATAAGCAAAATAAAAAGCACTTGAAACAATATATATTTTTTAACTATAGACAGCTTAAATAGTGAATATATGGATGCTTAAATTGACTATTTCCTTTTGTATTTTCATTTTCATCAATCACGTATTTACAATCTAATAATTTTTGTACCGTAGTTACCGAGGTGAATTTATAAACATATTAAACCTTCGAAATTGTGAATTCCGTCTTCGTAGTACACAATGTCTGTTGCGTGCCACCTCGGTACCTAAGGATCAAAAAGACGATCTAGGGAACAAAATAATCAAAAGACTCTTACTCTTCTTAATTTTGGTAGGGTGATGTTCACAAGGATCTTCGCTTCCGCACTCCTCGCAGATCTGCACCTTAGGCTTCTGGTGCATATTCGTTTTATGACTCTTCAACTCTCCAGGCAAAGCGAAACAAGCACCGCAGATATCGCACGTGTACGGCCTTTCCGGCGTAGTAGCGACTGTCACAGTTGTGGGCGTTTGAACAACGACCTGTTGAGGTTGCTGTTGTAAATTGCTCGGCGTCGAGTTATGGATGCGTTTATGGTGATTCAAGAGACTCATGTGGCCGAAGACAAGACCACAGATGTCGCACTTAAAGGTTGTGTTTGTCGCCAAGTTCATCTGATTGATAAGGGTGTTGTAACCGGCCGGCTGTAGGTCGAAGCGATAACAGCCCTTGTCGTCGGTCGTGATTGAACCGATGGTGCCTACTGCGTTAGCTTGCACCTTCTGCAGCATATTGACATTGTAATAGAAGGGAAACTCCGTCGTCGCAGATTGTTGACCGGATTTATCCTCCTTCTTATCGCCTGTCACGTACATCTGTTGGGTTTGCTGTTGCTGAGACTGCTGACCCTGTGCAGCTTGCTGCTGTTGAATTTGCTGTGGATCAAACATTGTTGCTTTTTGCCCCTGAAAAAAAATCAACATTGTAAGTATATTTTCTTGGTGTACATAATTTATACAGAAAGTCAGAGTAACAGATATTCAATCATAGTTGAAGTTTCTCACAAAAATCATTCTATCATTGGAGCAATTTTCAGCTTTGTTTAGTTTTTATAACGTTAAGAATTCTAGAACAATTATACATTACTTGACTCAAAGTTCAGTGAAGCAGAAAATAACTCCTTGACTTTATCCTTAAAATTTTTGCAGCCTGTAGGTGAAACAGTAAAGAGTCTCACCTGCTGCTAATCAGCGTAGCTGGAGTTCCTCTGCTCAGTTTGTGTGAAGCTGTTGGCCTTCTCTGTTTGTGTAAACATGGAACAAGTTACTATGGTCTGGACTTGCTGGCCCTGTTGATTAGAAACATTACTAATTAGTTTGATATTTTTATACAAACTGCTTATATGATTAATGAAATCCTAAAGTAGCCTCTCTCTTCTTTTCCATGATGGACTGTGTGATTTAAAGCAATGGGACAAAAAATTGAAGCCTTTCTATACTGATTTTTTGTAATCAATTGGTTTTTTTTTCGCAAATCGAATACCTGCTATATATTTGATTGGCCAGCATTGTGCTCAATCACACCACATTGTCGCTATTTGAATCAAGAACTACGGATGTGTTGCTCTTCGATTCTGCATAAACAACAGGCAATAAATAGTCAAATTACTTTGACCAACAGAGAGTTCTAATGAATTGAGCAGAGAACAGGACAAGCGATTCTTTTTCATGTATAAAGGTGTTCTAACAAAACTTTAAAAATTTTAGGCTATTTCTACTAAATTGAAAACATTGTTTTTTCAGTTAAATGAAAAAATTACCAAGCTTTCATTGAATTAGAAAAGTGTGCTAAGAGGAGCTTTAGAGCTTTTTAAACTTATCATGATTGAGTAAACACAGGAGACTACCTTTAAAATACGGTTTGTCCATCTGTAAACTAACAATGAATAATGAATCAAGATGACACAAACAAATGGTAAATCAAGCTAAACAGGAACAAGAGCTGCTTTCTCAAATATAGCACAGCAACCTTGCGCAGCTTGGACCACAAGCCTACACTACACACTAGAATCCACACGGTACCATCCTGGCATTCCACTATCCAGCTGTTCGCACTCAACTATCAAAAGTAGGTCCTCGCAGGACTTGCCCGATGAACTCATAGCACTGACTCACCACCAGGAAACCGATTCATCTCTCCAGTTGCAGCAGCTGCTCCAAAAAATTTGTCAGCAGTCAGAAAAAAATATACAAGTATGTTCTCTCATCCAAAGGGAGTCGCGTGCGAGAGAAAGGTGCCGAGAGAGAGCGAGTGAAAAACATCAGCAGCAGCAGCCGGGGAGCAAGTGGCACGACTGCAGCAGCAACAGCAGCAGCAAGAGCGAGACGGAGGAAAAACACACTCTGATGGCACACGAGTCTCCGCACGAGCAGAACGCGCGCGCCAGAGAGAGAAAGAGCTAACTCGCGAATCCACTCTGCATGCAGCAGTCTATCTATCTCGATGAGCAGAGAGAGAAGGCTAGCCTCGCGAGAAAACGGAGCCGCGCGCAAGAGAGACACACCGCGAAATGGCCGCTGTCTCTCTCGCTCACTCTTGGCTCTCACAGCGCGGGAACGAAAAAGAGACACATCGCGAAATGGCCGCTGTCTCTCTCGCTCACTCTTGGCTCTCACAGCGCGGGAACGAAAAAGAGAGAGGCGAGAAAGGAAAGCGTACGTCTGTCCTACCTACTCTCTAGACTGTGTATATGTATGTGTATATACACGAGCGAGGGAGAGAGAGAGAGAGCCGTCTTCTTCCCTCGCGGCGGCTGCAGACGAGCAGCCTGCGCGCCTGCCAGGCAAGCAACAGAGAAGGAAAATGGCGTCCTCTAGGCCAACAGACGAAGAGAGAGGACGCGACAACCAACGTAACGCCGCGGCTATACAACCAGGCACTGCCGAGCAAGGGAGTGAGAGAGAGACGACGCTTAGCTCCTACCCCCACTTCACAACTGTGCATGCTCCGATCTCTCTTCTTCTCTCCGGTCCCGTGACATTATATACATGTGTGGATGTGTGTATGTATGCATATAGATACGTAGAGCGTCCCTGCGGGCGTGACGAGGACGGGGGCACAGTTATATGAGCTAGAGAGAAATGCCCAGATTAGAAGCAGATGAAGCTAGACGAAGAGGGAGAGAGAGATTAGAGAAGGAAAAAATATGCTCCACTATAACCGCCGACTGAATGAATAGGCCACACGTAGGTGTACAACCGCGAAAGAGCGTAATTGGATGTGGCACTGTGTGCGTATTATATACACATAGGTACACGGGCTTGATATAATGATTCAATAAGTGGATATGAACACACATGTGTGTATGCAGCAGCGTTGACTCTTGAAAAGGGAGCAGCAGACAGCCAGACAGGCACTGTTTTATGGAGTATGGATTTTCGGTTCTCTCTATATCTATCTATGTATATATACATAATGCATATCAGGCTCGAGACAATGTACATAATAAGGAGGGCAAAAAAAGAACGTGTATGTGGGCCAGGAGAAAACCTGCAACACACAAGTACCCTATGGTAGAGAGAAAGGCTGCAGAGAGACGTTGCTATGTATATGTGTATGTATATATGAAAGCGGGAGAGAAAGAAAGAGAGCCACGACCCGGCGACAGAGACAAGGCTATATACACAGAGAGCATAGCAGCTCACTCACATGCGACTATCTCCGGAGTAGCCTCCCGACGACGGCGCCTCCGCCACGGTGCTGTTGCTCCAGAGCTGTTGTTACTGCCATTATAACGTCGACGAGGACGCCAAGCTTTTGGCGCCTATTATACTTATAACTCCACCAAGTCGACCTGGACACAACACAGAAAGAGAGAGAGGGAGATAGAAAATGGAGTTACACACTGACACACTATATGTATATGTTGTGCTCCGGTTTCCCTGCACCGTTATGTACAAAGAGAAAGACGGAGCGAGACTGCGAGAGAGAGAGAGAGAGAGAGAGAGAGAGAGAGAGAGAGAGAGAGAGAGAGAGAGGGAAAGGAAAAGGTCCTTTCTCGCGAGGTATATACAACACTTACTAGCGCATCATTTCGGGTTATAAAGACACGCACTTGACCCCCGAAACGACTGGATAAACAGTAACGTGCTTATATATTATACGCGGCAGCTTATGTGCAGTGAGTGCGAGAGAGACGGACATCGAGTGCGTATAATACAAGTGTATAGTGTGTGTGTATATATATATATGTGTATATATACAACACAGAGAAGCCGGCGCACTTGTTCCCGGGCGTCCGTTACATGTCGGCGGTAGCGGCGGGGGTGTTCCGGTGCGGAATAAAAAAAAATTCAGAAAGAGAGGGAAGACGCGCGTTCGTTTTTTCCATACCTGCGCGGCAGTCATCTGCGCAGCCACGAAAAGAGAGGTTAGGTCGTGTTCTCTCTACTACTGTAATGCTCGCGTACCGTTTTTTCAACCCGTCTCTCTTGCCAACGCTCGATTCATCGACCTTATTTATTATTTTTTGTGTGTCTAGCTGCAGTCTCGCTCCCCCTCTTCCTTTTTCGGTTATGTAGGTTATAAAACGCTAGGCGGTGTCCTAACCTATAACTTCAGAGCGCGCGTGCGGTGACAAAAGGCAGATTATTATGCAGTCGTGTAAGCTATATGTATGTATATGAGGAAAAACGCATTGCATATATCGTGTGTATGACGGGAAGAGAGGCGGCTTCCGCCTGCGAGCGATTTACCGTTGCTCCGATCTCCAGATTATTGTCTATATATATGTAGGTGTCTAATAAAGAGAAAAAGAGAGGGAAGAGAGAGAGAGAGACAGAGAAAGAGGAGGAAGCTTACACAATATTACAGGCCTGGCTTACTTCGAGCCGTGAGCGCGTGTCTTCTCTCTCCTCTTCCTCTACACGCAATTCTCGTTTAGCTTGCTCTCTCCTTCTCTATCTCTCCTCTTTCTCCAACTGCGCGCACATGCAGAGAGAGAGAGAGAGAGAGAGAGAGAGAGAGAGAGAGAGAGAGAGAAAGATGACTGTATGTGTGTGTGTGCATACGTACGTGTGAGCGCTCTCCTCTTGTCCGTCTCTATCTATTATACGTCTGTCTTCGTCCACAAGAGAGAAGAGAGCGAGAGCAGCTGTGGCTGCTCTCTCCCCAACGAAAGAGAGAGAGAGAGATTCCTCGGTGTATAGGTATATACAGCCTAGTAGGTATATATCGTCGTCCTCTATCGCGCAGAGAGTAGTAGCGAACCTGTACAGCGGCCGTCCTTTTCTCGCACACTGCCGACTAGCTGTTTCAGTCGCTCTTCCAGCGTTGCGGTAGTAGCTCGAAATTATACGATGTGGTGGGGGTAATCAAGCGCGGGAAGGAAAGAGACGCCGCACAAGGTCAGAAAGAGAAAGACAGAGAGAGACGACGCCACGCAAGTCCGCCCGGAGCAAGCGAGAGCGCGATCGAAGAGACGCCGTTGAGCTTTCGGATTGGCTGAGAGATAAATGGTGGGGGTAACTGGGGGTGGGGGGGAGATATGTAGAGTCACGTATGGGAGAGAGATTGAACCATGTGAGTGTGTGATTCGGATTCGGTGGGGGAGAGTGTGTTTGGCGAGACTTCCGGTGTAGAGAGCGAGTGGATGCGAACCGCGGGAGATTTGAATTTCCCGCCGAGTCTGAGAATTCATGGTGGATTCCGTGTGTTTTGTTGGACTCTTTGAGTATTAACTCTTGTTTTTTTTTCTTTTTAACAAACTAAACTGACTTTACACATTTTTCGTACTTAAAAATTGTTGAAAAGTAATTCAACGACTTTTGTATTTCAATTGAATTTCAATATAAATCTGAATTTAAAAATAGCTTCTAAACGATCTATTTTCAGCCCGGCAAAATCGACCAATGCATCTTTACAAATCGACAGGATCAGCCGAGCAAATCCGGGGAATCCCCGGACGTCAAACGCATCGCGACTATTATAATCAGCTGCTATCACACGAGCTACACGCACCTCGTAATCCCCATTTCATCCTCAGGATTTCACGTATAATAATCCCATACACTGTTGCTGCTGCTGCTGCTGCTGTCGCCATATTCCTATCCTCTACTCGTCGACCTGTATATCAGGACAAGGTGAGCAGCTAATCGATTCGCTACATAATTGGCCGAAATTATCGAGGGACGACGTGAATATAGCCCATATGTGTGCATATACCTACCGATGAATATGTTGCTTCAGGCGGTAATGCGTCTATGTGGTATTTGGGCCAATGAGAGTTCGGTGCCTTTGAAGTGTGACGTTTTCCCGCGCTTTGATTGCTTCGATCTTTGAGGGATGCGTTAATATTGATAAGATTTTGGCTTTGAATTCTACTAAGATATTGGATCGTTGTTGAGATAAATAAAATTATAAACAAAAATAAAAATCAAAGCAGAAGAGATGAACGACCTAATGAGAGTATATCTAAAATAAGAAGGATAAGCTATTATGATTTTCGATTTAAATATAGTATCTCACACTGTTTGTCGACGACAAGTATACCAGAAAAGACAGATACAGGAGTGTCAACACAGAGGCAAAGTTTTGAACTTCCAAGCATTCGGCCAACTTAATCCATGTTTCCCACCCGATATGTCAGCTGATCGTGTCTCGACGACGCCACACACCAAGCGAAACTAAGTTATCAAAAGTTTTTGGCTGTTTCCACGAAAAACTAAAAAAAAATACATGGAAGCAGAGAAACTCGTACACGATACGTAACTTCAGGGAATAGGGAGAAAAATTATTATTTCAAGTTTTTCGAAAACTTGTTTTCTGATGTCGAATGTAGCTGAAAACTGACTAGAATAATATGTCATGTATTTTTATACCGGGAAAGTTGCATAATCCAGGTCATTGTTATAAATAAATTACACGAGAAGCATCGTTAGCGCGACTATAATTTATGTTTATTCAAATTTCTAGCTATCGCTGGATATTTCAGCTATACGACGATTGTCGTCGAACTGTTAGTTCTAATAATATGTAACACACGTCAGCTTAGAACAACAAAAACACTCGTATTTAACCTATGTCACACGCCGAGAGAAAAAGAATCAGAGACGGATTTCTATGAAATTATACCATCTCGGATTTGTGTACTATTATCGATGAATCAAGAGGAACTTGTCGTATTTAAACTTATAAAAAATTTAGTCCATCTCGCTATACAGTACACAATACTCCACTAAAAATACACACTTTTATCTCGTACTTCCAGTCGAACTAACCGAAATTGTCGTAAAAACGCTTCACCGAAAGAGAAAAAAAAAGCTTCATGTCCTACACCGACACTCGAACTTCCTGGATAATGTCAAGCTCGAGAGCTTTATTTTCGTATCCTCGTGTATAGGTTTTTTTTACCTCACAACTAAAATTCCCTCCTCCGATTCGGATTTATCATTAGCGCGACGAATTTATCGCGCTCTCCGGCGGTGCGACGGTGAAAATAAGAAGCAAAAAAGAAAAAAAGCACAAGAAGATGAGAGACAGGGAGAAACGGTGAAATTTCTGCTGAATGACTGGGAAGACGAAAATAATACTTGACGAAGCGACGCAGCGACTCCGTTACGTCGTGTGTGTCGACGACGTTTTGAATCAGTCGGAGCTATTTGCTGTGCGAGAGTTTTGCGGAAATTTGGTGACGTTTTTTTCGCGAACCATTTAATCTACTTGAAAAATCTAAGAAACTTTTCTTGTCAACAATACGTATGGAATATATATATATATATATAGGTATATCTTTTCTTAGAAAACACGCGCTACTTATCAACGAATTCAAATTGCATACATCTCTCTCTCTCGTAGATCAATACGTATGAGTATAAAAAGGAAAGAGAGAATTTCAGAGCGAAATTGCCTATTTCAGCATTACATCTAATAAAGAGCGCGAGGCGCTCCAGTTCCAGAGACTCACGTCTGATCGGAATCGCGCATTTCTACTTCGCGGGAGGTATAACTCGAAATGAATATTCCGTGAGAGGGTTTGATGCTTTTGAAATGAACATCAGTCCTTAGATTATAATGACGTTTTTATAGTTGATTGATGGTGTGACAAGTCGTGATAGTTTAATTTTTGATGTGTGTAATGTTGTATTTATTTTGAGAGCTTAGAAGCTTATTTTTCAAAATTTCTGGTCTTGTATAGAGATATATATATCGTCTTACGGAAAGCGATACGAAAGTGTCTATCGAAAAACGATACGACACGTACCGTGACCCGATGGCACTGTTCGGAAATGCCTCGGGACATTTAGCGTTGTTTGGATTGAAAAATATGCTCGCTTGATATTCGAATATATTTCTGGAAAAATACACTACAAAAACAACCTGCTACAGAGAAATTTCAAAGTTTTCACTTAACGTTTCAATATAATTTTGTCGCGTAAACACGGCGATAATAACGAGAAATAAACAAATCACGGTTATTGAAAAAGTGAGGTTCGATTGCTTCCTGAATTCTTAATTTGATATAGAGTAATCACAGTGTGTATAATAGCTTCAGGGACACACATGACACTATAGAATGTCGGTTTCTATCGGTTTCTAATTCTTTCAATTTATCCATGCATGTCGCTCTCGATAAAATTAAATGCTCTTTACACATACCTCAAATCGATTCTGTATTACACATGTATATCCCAACCTCGTAATTAATCAAAATCTGTCTTCAGTTATAACAAATAATAAAAATCGTCTTTCTCGAACGAATAAAATTGATGATAACTGTACAAAGTCAGAAAAAGCAATATAAAATTTGCAAGAAAGAAAGCAACCCTCGTCAGCTTCAATCAAAATGTAATTTCCCATCCCATCAGAAATACTACACATATATCTATACATGTGCGTCCCATGAGTCCAGGCATTCGGAGGAATGATCTCGGCTCTAGACTGCACTGATCGATGCACAGCACATGTATACGTATACACACGTATATGTACATAGCGTGCGGTGACTCCCGGTAATTGACCGAAATCCAGCACGACTTTTAAACAAAACGCCCATGCGGACAACTGCAGCCGGCTGACCTGGTTGTGTATACTGATGTGAGGCATAGGCCTATAGTCTCGTCAGGATTATTCGTAAGTTTTGAATTTCGCGGGCAAACTGACACATGTGTTCGGTCTACTTATGATGTGTACATAATACAATCATAAATTTTTATTGTCGGATACTATACAATTAGGAGTCTGCAGTGTGATCAATTGAAGTTGGAACAATAGTTGGCTTTATTGTACTTTTTTCATTTAGAGACCGAGACCGCGTGGATATTGCTTTTTGAAAGTTTTATTCGTTTTGTGTGAAAATATTGACGAAGCTTTCTCGACGCGTGTAGAAAACAAAAGGAGATGGTATATACAAAAGAATTTCGTTATTACTAAAAAAAAAAAAACAATATACACGTGCTTCATATCCCTTTGACTGTGATGCGTGTTATTCCATGTCGTCCTGATTTTCGCCACTTGTATTCTTTATCCAGTGCCAAAGAGACAAAAGCTCTTCTCGATTTCATTCCTGGAAAATCCTTTGAAAAGCTCCTTCTCTCGAGATAGAAAGGAGAGAAGCCTAAAGTTTCGCTACGTGAGGTCGACGCTAGAAACAAAATACAATATAATAAGCGGGTAAAAAAATGGAACACGAGTGTATGCAGGAAAAAGAAAAATTAGCTGAGAAAAGTGGCAGCAGAATTATCCGAATCAGCATTTTTTCCATTATTATAACAAGCTCTTTCGATTCTGTAGTAAAAAAAAAATTTCGCTGATCCTTGCTTTCGCCGTTATCGCAGCCTAACACACACTTTTTAGAAGAGCTATACCGTGTCGTTAAATATTCTTACTGGGGTCTAACCCTCTTTTATTATGGACAGCGTTGTAAGAGGATTTTCAAAGATTATATTCGTTAGAATGATTATCCTAGATGCTCGAAAGCTTATTGACTGGAAAACCTTAATTATTTTACAATTATTTCCTGTACATAGAGTTCCAAGAACTATGACGATCTGAAATGAGCTTTTGATATCAAAGCAATGGAATTCACGTTAATTAAAATGATAATCCAAACATTCAAAAGCGTAATCACTATTCACAGATTACACTCTTTACAAAGATCTCGTCAAATTTTTCTTACAATATCCCATTATTTACCTATTATAGAATAAAAGTGAGCTTTTGCATCGACACATAATAAAAAAAGTCCATAAACCTCAAAAAAAAAAAATTCTCCCATACATGCGCGCGCTTCGCTCCCTCTTCCCTCCTACACGATCCATCTCGACTCTCCCGCGGTAAAATAGCAGTTCAGTCGACGTCGCGACGCCGCAGCGTAAGCTCGCGAGAGAGAAAGAGCCTGTGCGCGAGTGATCCGGCGACACGTGCGCGCAGGTGTATTATTCTATGTAATACACACCATAGTGTCGTTTTCTTCTCTGTGCTATCACACATAATAGTGTCTATACATATACAACATCATCGCAGTAGGTTACTATCATCCTGTGATAATATACTGTGCGACGATCAAGTGATTTTTTTTTTTTTTCATAAATCGAAAACGCCCTTATAGATGAAACTTTTCTTGTATATATATAAAGTCGAGCTATAGGTATTATATATAACAATGCGTTCTATACAGAGCCGTGATTTCCGTGTGTAAGTAGTTTACGTGCGCTGAATAGTCAGTCTCTGTGTGTTTGAACTTTCGACGAACTCCCTCCGAGAGGCTTTTCCCTCAGTGGAATTTCGAAAGAAGACGAACTTTCGCGATCTAATTTATACCGAGTAATTAAAACTGGCTTAGTTCCATTTTTATGCATCAGCTCTCTGGTAAGAAATTTTTTTCGAATTTTTTTCCGGCCGCGTTGAAAATTTAAAAATAACATCAGTCGACGAACTTTTTTTTTTGTAATATCATTCGCCAGATGAGTTGAAAACTAATACAAAGTTCAGAACAGTAGGTGTATTTCATTAAATTGACGCAATTTTTCCATTAGCAAAAAACTCGATTGATTTCCGATATGTGTGTGTATACACGAGAGAACTTTTCAATCAGACCTTTTTTTCCGCAGAAAAGATCGCCCAGCTTCCATCAACGCGCGCAGAGAGAAACGATCGTAAAGTTTATTGAGCTGTATAGAGCTCAAGTGTTTGCTTTATGGTCACGTGTGTATTATCTATACGGCTTTGAAAATGTTGAAAAATCAAACTCACGTTAATATAATTTTGCGGAGAAAACAAATACGTAACGTGATGTATGACACTAATTTTAATAACGTTCGGGTGATACTCAATTTGAAATAAGGAGAGATTCATGGTGATTCTTGTGTAGAAAAGTATATATACTGAAATTTACTGCGGACGTCAGATTAGCTTCGTATATGGAGATTCACGTTATGTTCTCTTACAGTAGACAAAATGATATAGATGAGTATTATTGAGACTTGAATCTCATATTTTTTTTTTTCAAAGCAAGAGAATTCCACGATTTCGAGTGTATAAAGCGCAAGCACACGTGACTCGATTTTTGTGTAAAGTCAAAACTTAATTTGGAGGGAGGACTCATTGTTTTATAGAAACTCGGTGTACTGGAATTTTTCATTAGTCTACTTTTTGGAATTGGCAGAGACCCAGTGTTGGATTTCTTCTTTTTTTTTCATCAGTAAAAATAGAATGACAGTGTGGTTTTCGCAAAGTTTTAACAAGTCAAAATATAGGGATGAATAGCTCATCAATCACAAACTTGATGCGGCTTTCGGATATAATATATATATCTCCTGATTATTATTTATGCGCGTATACGGATGCTGTGATAAATTATATATCGGAGATATAAATCTCACGACGAATCCGCAAGTGTCTCGAAAACTCCCACGAATCATTAGAGAAAAATTTCATCAAAACAGAAGGGAGTGTCACGTGCTATTCCTCACAGCTACTAACTTGATAAACTCATTAAAGAGATAGAACAGACGCCACAGAGCAATTATACACTCGTCCCATCCAATTATCGCCTTTCGATCGTCTCAAAAAAAATAACCGTCTTTACAAGAAGCCCAGCCTCGGGCGGTATAGGAATCTTCAATTTCCCTCCCATTATGTCTCGTCGAGATCCAATCCTTTTTCATCGAGCCGTTTCTACTCTCAGATATATACATATATATAGAACTCTCGTGGCGCATGATAAAAAGGGACACTCCATTTCCTTCATTACACACCTCGGCGGAGTATAGCCAAGGACCCGCTGGGGGTTGGATGTGTATATCTGTATACATTATACACTCGTAAAAATAAAAGGGACCTGCGGGAGATTTCTTCTTTTTTTTCATTTCTGTTCTGTGTAGACTATACAGAGAAGTATGGAAATTTCGTTTGATATTTTTGATATCAAAGATTGTGAAGCTAATCGTGTACCTTGTTGTATATAAACGTTATACCTATACGTTGAATCAAAGTGTCAGTTTTATTATACAAGTAAAGCTCGTTCTCTGAAGCAAAATACGAAACGAGAAGAATGACAGATCTCTAATCAATCACTTAACCTACAATACACACCTCAAACGCACCGGAACGAAATAGTCCCTCGTAAATCCACACACACACATACACACGACGTCGTTTCTCAAAAGCATCACAAAGTTGCGGCCAAGTGCGCCTACACTATTTATAAACTCGGGACAATGCCTCCGCGCGCGTCTGAATAATCCATAAAGCAGAATACGAGCCTCGCGTTAATCACCCGGCGCTTATACGTGTCTTCTTCATCTTCTTTCCTTGCGGCGAGACTTTGTGTCGTATAGAGTCACTTTCGTTGCTTATCGTCGTTTTGAAATTTCGTGGAAAACCAGGTCGCGCGTTGTACATGTTTAACTTTTTAATTGCGTTATTTGCAAGGGCTTAGTAAGAGCTTCTAGTATAATGAGTCGGGATATGATGTGAATTGAGAGAGTGTATGTGTGAAGTAAAAATGAAGTGTCGGTATGTTTTATATACAGAGAGATAGCTTATTTTAGAAGCTTTTAGGGATCGATCGTTTGTTGCTATTTTAATCACTTTGATATTTCGCTTTGAGATTATTGTGTATCGTTTATTATCGAAATTCATTACTTGTACACAGCCGAGTGGTATAATTTCAAAGCAAAGCAGTTTACGACATTCTAAAGCTCGATGTAGGTCGAACAACTAAATCAGCTGATACTTTAAAGCTCGAGTATCTATATATATATACAAGCGAAGTTTCCATTAGTCATCAGTCCCTCGAAATGCGAATTTCAGTACACAAAAACCGAAATTTCCATTTCAGCTAAAAAACCCACCTCATTACTATTCAATAAAGTGCGCGATGTGCATCCCAGCAGTCATTTCTTCATCATCACACTCGTCATCGTATCGCTGATCATTACCAATAAGAGTCTTGGAGCCTAAGGAAAAATCAGAAAAAAATCAATTAATAAATAAAAATGTCAAATTCACCGAAGAAACGCAAGTTACCACCACGGCCAAAGATCAAGCTACCGGTACCCGGTCAGTTTTATCCTCAGACACCGATGGGCTATGTGACAACGCCTTATGGTCAAACTCCTGTTCCTTTGACACCTGTTTCTGGTCAACCCACGATTGTGTACACCAACAAGGCCAGTGAGTTCATGTTCGCTCACTTGAAGGGATTCAAGGACTGGACCAAGTCGGGATTGAGTGTTGGAGAGAAAAGCGCTTTCTGGCTTTATGAGAAGGTAAGGGCGATTTAATGAAGTTTGATTTAATGAAAAGGCAGCTGGAAAATTAATAGAAATTAATTAATTTTATTCGATTTCAATTTTATTGAATTTTTTTTTAATAACCTACGGTATTCGACGTCTGATGAGTATAGAATTCATATTCGAACTACAATCACTTTTCAGATTCAATCCTTATAAAAAAATTAATAATAAAAAGTCTGAATCTTAATTAGAAATCGAGTTACGAAAAAAAAAAACGAGAAAGCACTGCAGTGCAGATATAGGTATAATCCTTTTACGGCTGACCGATCGCGTCTGCTACTACTTACTCTACGTACATACATACCAATACAGACGAATAATATCACTCCGACAGTTTCCAAACCTCATAAAATATCCAAGCTTCAAGAGGCTCTTCGAAACTCAACCGAAAAGCGAAAAACATAGCTGAACTGATGCAGTGGCGCATAAATAGGTCAGGCACGAACGGATGCGATTGACACCGACATTTATTTAGCTCGCGCGCGTCGATTTGACGATCTCACTCTCTGATGCTGCTGCGATGCGGCTGGGAAAATACGACCGACATTTCGCGGATTTAGAATATTGCTTGTGGCGAAGACGAATGTCTTCTAATGTTCCGGGAAGTGCTGTGTAGAAAAAGAGAATTCAATAATTTTTTCCGACCTCACTTTTATCGAGAGAAGAATAGAGAATTTTTTTAAAAGAAGTAAGAAAATTTTTGAAACTTATCTATTGTTCGAGATGCTTATTTTTAAGCCAAGTAATGGGTACAAAAGAAACAAGTTTGAATTCATTATAGAAATAAACGTATATTTTCGGCGCGAGAGAACATCGTCGATTAAGCACGAAGTATTATAACTGGAAATAGAAAACACATCGAATATAAAGTCGATATGTCCCAACAATCCTCCCGACACAAAAGAACGTCACGACGACAGTGTCATAAGTCCCACATTCTAGAAAACTTCACATCACACGTCACTAAAAATAAAAAGACACACACAACTCGCCACGAGACACACGATACTACAGACCTTTTATATATCGATTGCAATACAAATCGAATCACACACATATGAAACGCATCTATACGCGAAAATGGAGAAATAATAGGAGAGAAAAAAAAGACTCAAAGGATCCTTTTGCTTAGGTCAGCTCCTGGAGCAAGAGGTGGTTCACGCACATATTCCTCTTCCTCGTAATGTTCCTCTACAGTGTCCTCGGAGCTTTTCTCTTCATCTACATCGAGGGCAAGTACGAGATGACCGTAAAGGAGGATATCAAGAAGGAGAGGTGAGTTTTCGTGTTTATCTTCTTCCCATCCTTGATATACTGTCCAAACAAAAGTCGGAATTATATTAGTTAACTTTATCGAGAATCATTTAAATATTTCGAACTATCTCACGAAAGCGCTACATTATATATAATTAGAGAGTTTCCATTATCGGAAAAACAAAAGTTAGGAGGACAGATCCTGCTTGTATAAAATTTCGATTAATTAAATCACCGAATGCACGCGCGAATCAAATTATCCGTGTGAATTTCGTAATTATCCGTATTATCTGCAGCGAAAAGTTTATTAATGGAATAAAAGTTTTTACAACGTCCATATAGTACGGCCTTAGGGTGAGAAGTATGTCAAACTGCTAAAGTTTAACGAGCATTTTTTCGCGAAAGAAAACGAGCTTTTTCAATTCTTCCCGCCGAGGTATTATTTTAAGCGCATTAATATATATATATGCGGTGATGATGACGGCAAAGTTCGAATAAAAATTTACGACATTTTTATTTAAATACGTGAAATGGTAGACGAAAAAATTGCCGTATGGTATTATAATCGAGTATCGAAAATCGGATTCGCAGCTTTTTTTGACAAATTGCCCGCAGAAAGCTCGTGCGCGCGCGATTGGATGGAAATCGATTTTCTGCATGGACTAAAAAAAGAAGTGAATTAAAAGCGCAAAAGAGTTAAAACAGTGTGAATAATCGGCCGATTATAATTGTTTTTCGAGAGTTAACCACCCACGACAAATGTGGGTTTGATAGAACAAATGAATATATAAATTTATATACTTTGTTTATTATCGTTGTTTGTCTGATGAAAATATTATCATGAATTCATTGGATCAGCAGACGTACAAGCAGCGATTAATAATAACTGCGAGATGATGTACGAGAAATTGAATATAAAAAATGCATCGATTGATTTTCCCTCTGGTTTCTTGAATAGCGAAGAAAAGCATACGTATACGGAATTCATGACTACGTTCGCTGATGCATACAACAATAACGTAATATTACCGTAGCGAATTTCAAATCTAGCGTGTAATAATTGCTTATATGCTAATATTCTCATTTAAATACGAGATTTCGGTGATGTTGGCGAAGGGATATATAAGAAAACAAAGGAGAAGTTAATTAAAAAAGTCACGAGAGGGGCATCGCACCGGGAAGATCCTCGTATAAACGTCAAGAATATAAACCCACGTTATACATTATAATACACATGCGCACTAACTCTCCAAGTTAATTAAGCTCTTTCTTTTACCGCGAATTTTAAAAGCTCTATTCAATCTCAGGACTATATACGAACGGGACACACACAAGTTTCTGTCGAGAAAAGAAAGTTCTTCTCTCGAAAGCGCACATACATAAATCCTTGGAGAGACTCCCGCAGAAGAAACAATCGAGATAATCTCCGTCCACGCCCAGCTCTACTGAATAATTGAAAGCTCTTGAGCTTTTTCCCGCCACTCAAAGAACCATGAAACAACAATGCGGTGTATATATAAAGTAATCGATATTATATTATAGCCTGTGGACCATTTCTCGCTTTGATTTTTATGAAGCTGAGGTATAATAATACACACTCGGAATAAGCCTCTCTTGTATTATAAGGGTGAATAACTTATCACCGTTACGAGATTAAAGTCAGCATCAATTGTGATTTTGGCGGATGTCGCGTCAGTTTTCGTTATAACTCTGTCGAAAATTGATGTCTACATTGGATAACAGGCATTTAATATGCATACCTTGCTCTAATTACACACGTTGACGCGGTTTAACCTACTTTTATTATATATATATACACGAAGATCACGAGTAGCTTTTTTTCAATGAAAGTGAGAGTGTGTTTAAAACATCGACGCATTAGCGGTGGAAATGTTTAACGACTGTTTTAATAAATACGAGATATCCGTTCGCTCATCAGCACTGACTACTCGACCTGACCCGTAAATATTAAATCGGTATTACCGACATGTTAAGGACGTCGTTCGCTTATTCTATATTATTGTTATTAATAATATTTTTATTCTTAAAATTCATGACAAGCTTTGAAAAACTCTCATCCGAGCTTGCGTGCGTCTTAAAAAATCAATGCGATATTCGCGTGCCGTCTGGAAGTTAAGATCTCGCGGAGAAAAAGTTTATAGCATCGAAAAAGGGCATAGAATATGAGTTGAATGTAAGTGCAGATTTCGCTGCGACTCGAGGAATCGACGCTATGATTAACAGTGTCAGGGTTGAATATATTACTGTAAACGTTGCTTAATTTCTACACCCCTTTTCCTTTAATAATTCAGCGTTGCGCAATGTTACATACTAACTAAGCAAATCTTGACTCTACTTATATTTATACACAAAATTAAATTATTCAAGTTACATTAGTTAAATAAATAAAAATTGAAACGCTTTCGAAACGTTTAACCGTGATCGAGAAATACATATATATAAAAAGAAGTCGAGGCAATAAAGCAGAGCGATAAAGTTCAGCTGGCGACGAATCCAAGCGTTATATCCTCATGACGGCACATTATTTCAGAGACGAAATGATCCAGCAAATAAGGGATCTGTCGAACGACGCCGAGCTCATGAAGGACTCGGAGAAGTGGAAGGGACATGCCAAGAACCACCTCATGCTGTACGAGGAGAAGCTCTACCAGTTTCTCAAAAAGCTCAACTTTCAAAGCCGACCAGGCGAACACGTGAATTGGGCCTTTTGGAACGCCGTTATCTATTGCAGTACTATTTACACGACTATTGGTGAGTCCTTTTTTATTTTCTTGACTGATTTTTTATTGCGTAAACACATTTGTATAACAAGATGAAATATTCATATAATTTAGCCTTTAATTAGTGAACCCACTCAGTTTATACAAAAAAAAAAAAAAAAACTCCCTCAAAACGCAAACTGAAGTGGATACTTATAATTAATCCCTTCTAGCAAAGGGTATGAAAGCGCAATTACGCAAAGCGCGAACTGAGACTCGATTCGCACAAAGTGTCGAGCGGAAAGACGAGATTAAACTTATCGTCAAAAGACGAGTGTCAGAGATATAAGCTTCTCCCTTTCAAAGACTATGCCAATTTGCTAATCGTTCTTCTCTTGTATATGTATATATATACACAGCAAACATCTTTAAAGCTGAGAACGAATCCTTAAAAAAAAAAGTGCGTCAGAGGAGTGAAATTGAAAAGTCAGAGTTAATTAAGAAACAAATTCCATTGCGATTACGCAACGAGTCGAGAAAAAAAACCCATAAAGAAGTTATATTCACGTAATCACAAACTCAGCGCACTGCTGCTGATTCCACGGGGTGCTGGAATATTCTCGCGCCTCGGACGTCAGTGACTATACTTTTTTTTATTTGACGTTTTTGAATCACGATGTTATTATCTTCTGCGATGGAAGTTGGCTAAGCGGCGTTTTTAGCCTTTAAGACAGCCGGATTTTCAGCTCAAGCTTTGTCTAAGCCGCTCTGGGCGAGTAATCGATCTCCGGAAAAGCTCTGAGTCCGGAGTTTGACTTCGTCTTTGTAATATCCTGTCGGCGCGAGTGACAAGCTCTCGTGATGAGAGAATTTTCTGTTGTTGGCTGGTGTATTTCATTATTTTGGTGAAATCGAATATACCTGTATAGTTCAGTCTTTAAACGTGTAGGTGTTCTATCGGACGTCGAACCGAGTCGAGGGCAAACTTTCCTGATTTACGTAGTGCTCGTTTGGACATTCGTCACTTTGATCTACAAGCTGCAGCGGTATAGATGGTCGACCAGTTGCTGCAACGATACAAGATAAAAAGGGTGTAGTTTTTTCCCCCGTATATACGTTTCCCGGTTTTGATTTGTATTTACACTTCATTAACTCGGTAAATAGAAGTGTAAAGGTGCAGGGAAAATAATTTTTGTTTTTATTTGGATGTGAGCGGAGATGTTTTTAATAAGTTCACATACGAGTACACGTGGGTTGTCCCAACAGAAATGAAAAACATTATGAATTCATAATAATGACTAGCATAAGAATGAAAACCTCAATTAACTTTCACACATACAATTATCAACAAAAATACAGTAAATTTTCCCAACTTGCTCAACGAAAGTTTGCTTACATCAAAGCATTTCTCAGAGCATCAAAAGTCAAAGCTAAGAACACCGCCAACCCCACGAAAACACTAAGTATTTCCACGCCCCCGAACAAAATTCAATTCGCAGGAAACTCAACAATTAAAATACCCAATCTACCCGTTGAAGCACACAGGCGTATATAACCGCACTTTTGCTGTATATAGACGACCCAGAGAAGCGAGTACAGACGCACTCGACTATAGGAGGCACATCCCACGCGTTCGCGTACATCACTCTATTTCCAGTTGTCGAGGCGAGAATAAAAGAGGATGAGACGACGCCGAGACTCGATTGCGTAACGAAACTGACGAGGATGTGGTGAAGCGTGTTTGTCGTGGGAATTAGAAAATTGCCAGAAAGATATGTTCTACTTTCTTTTTTTGTACACACAATTCTTTTGTACTACATACAGTTGCTTTTGAGAGTATTGGTTTTCGATGCAGGGTGAACTGATTGAGATCGAGTTGCTGCAAGTTTGACTGTGATTACTTTCAGCTGGTATATCTGATTAGAGGATGAGGAAGTTTATCTGATATACTCTTTTATTGGGAGTCTATGACCTGATTGCGGTGTTGTAGAACTGAAGTTTATTAAAACTTGTTGCAATAAAAGCGTAAATTTTTTATTTTAATTTTACGTCTGTTCCATATATTATAATGCAAAAATCACATCCTCTATACCAACCCAGAACTTTTGAGCCAACGAATCAAAACCACAAAAGAAGAAAAAATAAAAAGAGTCGTCCCCCGCATAAATCACAGTGGCGCTCGGCGTCGTTTTGCGAGCGCGAATGTGCCATCTGCAAAGCTCTCAACCTTCTGTATAATACCCCGACGAGCCTCTTTTCTCCCCTTTTTGCCCACAGCCCACACATTAACGCGCGTCGAATTGCCCGAGCGAGTGGAATGCGTAAAAAGCATCGGAATCCCTGCGACGTTTTCCCTCCACTAATACTGCAGTAGGTTATATTTACCCTCCGGACGAGACTAGAGCTTTCCTCTCGTGTCGCGTTTTCGGGCAACGATGATTGTATACATACTGGTATTATTATAATCAGATCGAAATGAAGATCTGCTGCTGTCAGCGTTTCAAAATTTTTCAAGGTCAGCGATTCTCAAAAGAGAGCTTTTTATACGTTTCTATCGATCTTTGCGTGGGTGTTTTCGATGTATTATTACACGAATCGCCTGAGAGAATATACGCAACATTGAAATTGGGCGCACGCGGATAAATATACGACGGAGCGTTATTGCGCCAACTGGAGAAACAGCTGGTGTAACGAAAGCTCCCGAGATGATGTATAGTATACGAATTTATACCGAAACGTGCGGTGTACATTTTTATAGTGAATCGTCAACAAAGAAAAGCATCCGTTATTTATAAAGGTACAATAAGGCAGGTGTAACAAACGAAGCTTTCAGGATCTCAACGAGACGGCAAATAATGTAGTGTTAAGTGCTCTTGAGAGCAAACGCTCGTTCCTAGGAGTTTATAAATTCTCGGCTATGATTAATCCACCGCTATTTTACATCGTCTTATTATACATTACTCAAAATTTCTATTATAATATAGTATATACATGTAAGCATTGAATTCACACCATTTCAAAAAGCATAATCGGCTAACGATACTACGCGCTGATGATATGCGTTACATTATACACAGCGGAGAACAAGGCTCGAGCGACAAGTTTATGCAGCAGGGGATAGGCAAGTTCGGCTATACACACTTTCGAAAACAGGCTGCTCAGCTGTTGCAGTGGCTGCATAACTTATGACGGGCGAGTGCGCAAAGTGATGATAAACCGCACTAGTGCAACGCGTTACACTCGAGCGACGGATCGATGCTACTTTGATTTACATGTTAATTTTTTTTTCACAACAATATTACTACGCCCGATGCACTGCAGCGTCTTTTATAATATACAAAATATTACGTGTATACATTCAAATGGTAACAGTCGCCTGTCCGGCTTGATAAATTTACGAGCTCATTTAACTGGATGTACAACAATATAACAAGTGATACGCAAAAACTAATGACATTTGGTGCGAATACCGACGCATTTTGTTCAGAAACAAAGCTGAATAAATATTCACGAGTCTGGCGAACGACGTGAATCTACATATTCAGGAATTTTGAAAATACCATCAAAAAAACCGCACATAGAACCAGCATCGATCGCGAGACTCACGACACGGCTCGATTAAACGCGAGCCGAGTCACGTGCTATACACAGCGTATAATGCAATTTCACGCGACGGGAGCCGAATTTCTCGGGCCGACTGGTCTGTGATAATACAGAGGAATATTTTTCCCGAACGACTGGATGGCCGGAATATAATCCAACTTTGCAGGTGCTTTAGTTCCAGAGGTGCGATTGCTTTTTCATAGCTCCGAGAAATGAAATCTTTTATTACTTCTGTGTATGTTATGGAAGCAATTGAGATAGTTTGGCTCGTTTGTAGAAGATTATGCTGTGATACTGTTATGGTTTTACAAAAAGATATTTGATTGGCGTATGAAACGTTTTATTTGATAACGTCTGTGT
Organism: Cecidostiba fungosa; assembly: GCA_900474305.1. Taxonomy (NCBI): domain Eukaryota; kingdom Metazoa; phylum Arthropoda; class Insecta; order Hymenoptera; family Pteromalidae; genus Cecidostiba; species Cecidostiba fungosa. The sequence goes on along the minus strand of UCOJ01000300.1, from coordinate 105,294 downwards.
GTATTACTGATAAAAATGTCACACTCGCAACGCTTAACGAGATACGAAATTTATTGGAGAACTGAACGGTTGAAATAATGTAATACGAGCAATTCAATTTCGTAATCGAATACAACTGACTATTTCAATGCGAATTTACCGAATTTTCCAGATTCAAAAGAAGAGGCAATTATAGCCATTAATAGGATGAAATGTTTATCACATTTCGATGCTCTCAATTTTACGCTACCAGTTTCACAGAATCCTTTATCAACGCATAGAAATAATTTCGAGCACGAACAAATTAATCTCTCATAAAACATAAAAATATAAACAAAGCTACATAATCCTATACGATGGCCCATATAAAGGTACCCCGAATATGTACACTTTAAAAATGTACAATTTCGAGCCTCGATGCGCGCGATAAAATAGCGTTAAATTTTCCCCTCATTTCATTTCGGCTCTGTTAAGCTGCCTTTGCTCCGGCAATCTCCCATAACCATTGTTCAGCGATATTTCGCGGCTATCCGTTTCACTGGCGTATATAATGCGAGAGTGTCTCGGACGTCGAATATCATATTATCGGAGCGCGAAGCTCGAGTCCTCAACATAAAGCCAATAAATGAATTCAAGCCTGACCCGATATTAAAATGAAATTCAAATTAGTACGTTTGAATGAATTGATTCTGCTTGGCAAATTGGCTTAATCTTTATTTTTCTATAGCTATAGGTACATAGCTGTTACAAAATTATGAAAACAGTTAGTTTTTAAATTCTTTTTTAAGTATATTCGTAATATTTATTTCCTATAATCTACGCTATATACTCAACAGCAGTGCTGTTCTGTAAACCCCCACCTCATATTTATGGCTAATTTTCAGATTTCTTTACAATCTTTTTCTTCTCATTAATTTTCGCAAGTAATTCCCGTCAATTTTTACCCTAAGCCACGTGTTTGTGTCTATTGACAATATGCCTCTTCAAAGATTGTGGCATGTGAGTCCTGTAATTGCAATAGGGACATGCTGCATTTTTCTGCTTACCGCATTGCCATCTAACGTGTCTTAAGACACTCGGAACGTGTTGAAATTTTTTGTTGCAAATAGCGCAGAAAAAAGCAAGTTCTGATTTACATTGACGACACTTGTTCGGGGAACGATGGCGGATGATACAACGCTGACGATCATAATCGAAGGTTTCGTCGCAGGTGTCGCAGCGGAACTTCACGTTCTGGTAGGACACTGATGAAAAAAGATTTCGTTTCTGAGGTACTTATACAGTGAATTTTGTATGTGTTTATTTTCTTTGACGAAACTGACCTTTTTCTTCTTGTAGTTGAATTGGGACTGTGTCTTCTTGGGTTTCTGATGTCGTCGTGTTGTCACAGAGTTTGCCATCAGAAGTATCACCGTCTTGGACTCCAGCTGAAATTATATATAGTTGCGTAACATTATCTAAGTTGATAAAACTACTCAATTTACAGTAATGATAATTATTTAGTTACCGAGAATTTCTTCCTTGAAGGTGATGAGTAATGGATCCTGAGTAACAAGTTCATCCCATTCTGCAAGCACAGAAATAATTGAATTAGATTATGTTTTAAAAGTCTCGTTTTTATGAGTTATTGGGTTGAATGTAAATTTGTGTGCAACACTGTGTGCAGAAAAGTAATTTTTCTATAAAACTTTAAAAAATTTAAGCCATCTATTCAATTACAAAACTAGATTCAATCAAGATTGTAATGCAGTTTATTTTCAGAAAAGTTATTGTCATCGTCGTCGTTTACAAAAGTAAAATGAAATAAAAAACTCGAATCCATGCTCAGTATATACACACAAAACAGACACATGCATCTTATAATTTTTGTCTTTTTATCTATACACCATCATATTGATGCATATAAGTGTCGTGGACGATTAAATTGTGCGTGTAATAAGCTTTGTAATTGCACTTGGAACCCTAAACGCTCGGCTCCTTGCCGCAGATCATTTTGGCGTGATAGTAAGCAGCACCCTGAGTGTTGAAATTTTTGTTGCACCGATCGCAGTGATACTGTATGCGAGTAATCCTTCGATACCTTACTTCTTTGGGTAAAGTCACGTCAACTGATGGAGCGTTTATATTGTAGAGGATTCTTCTAGAAAATGCTGAAAATGATAAATGTATTAAAATGAACCTCATGTTGCTATTGATATTTTTTCATTTAATACCTACTCCCACAAGTTTTCGAGGCTTTTCTTCAAGAAACACACATAGACAACGTTGACGAAAGACATTATTGAAACATCATGCATGGCAAAAGGACTAATAAAATTAGTATTTTTCTCATCGGGAATGTATTTTATTTTATGAGTAGGAATATAATATAAACTTGTTAATTACGAGTGATTTTTAGTAGTTTCATTAAACAGAAAGAAATTTCTTGCTATACCGAATAAACAACCTGCTACATTTCGGTGTGATGTTTACTATTATGATGATTTGTGTTTTACGTGAAATTTCCGATACAATCGTCACATTCTAAGCTTAGATCTTTGCCAAAATAAAATCGTTTGACATTCACCAAAATGTTGCCGTACTTGCATAAAAAATACTCTCTTAATAAATTATTTTCTACTCGGTAAATTTATTTCAACCGTAATGATGATTGTTATTTTCTTAGTCACTAATCATAAAAAAAATTATAAAAAAAATAGTTTTTAATCTCTGTTTAAATTATACGTAATATTTATTTCTGACTATCGCTAATTTTATGATCTCTTCACTGTATTTTTCTTCTCATATCCTAAGTCTTGTCTTTGTGCCTATTGATAATATGCAGCTTCAAAGAATCCGGCATGAAGGTCCTGAAATTGCAATAGTTACATAAAGCATTTTTCTGTTTGCCGCATTGCCATTTAATGTGTCTTAAGACACTCGCCGCGTGTAAAAATTTTTTTGGACAGTTAGCGCAGAAGAAGCGAAGTTGAGATTTGCATTGACGGCACTTGTCGGGATGACCTTTGTTTTTGTAGTTCATAAAGCGCTGACGATCATAGTCGAAAGTGTCGTTGCAGGCGTCGCAACGAAACTTTACTTTCGCATAAGGCACTGTTGAAAAAGGATTTCGGTTGTGAGATACCAACATTCAATTGTATCATCAGTTTTGATGAAACTGACCTGTACCTTTTTTGGATTTAACTCTGGCGGTGACTTTACGCATTTCTGATATAGTCGGGTTGTCATCACAGAGTTCGGCAGAAGCCTCTTCGTGCTGGACTCCATCTGAAATTATAATTGCGGAACGTTATTGAAATGAATAAAATTATTCATTGTTCAGTGATGATAATCATTTAGTTATACCGAGAAGTTGATCCTTGAAGGTGATGAGTAATGGATCCTCAGTAATAAATTCGTCCCATTCTGCAATTAGCATAGAAATAATTGCATTAGATTAAATTTTGTTATCAAATTTTAATAACCTAGAGTGCAAATTTAATCTAAGAAAAAAACAACACCACTCAAGCGTACGCAAATAGTCATTTACCTGAAACTAAAAGAAATAGTAAGCCATCTATTAAATTATAAATTAATATAAGGTAAAGACACTGATGCGAGTAACTAGATTCAATCAGGAATGCAATATTTATTTTCAAAACAATCGTCGTCGTTTAAAAAAGTAGGATAAAAAAAACTTGAATTCATGGTTGCTATATACAAAGTATAGAAACTTCACGCCTTCATTCATGTGATGCCTAGCATTCATGTGGCGGGTTACATTGCATTTGAAGTAAGTTTTGTAATTGGAACAGTGAAAGCTCGGCTCCTTGCCGCAGATCAATTTGAGGTGATATAAAGCATAACTCCGAGTACTGAAAAGTTTGTTGCACTGTTTGCAGAGATGCTGTAAGTTTGTCTGACAAATTCTACATTTTTTGGGTTGATAATTGGCGTAGAGGATGTCGCATTTGTCTAACACCATTTTACAAGTATCGCAATACGACTCTGTCGGCGGACTGGAATTATCTGAAAAGTTTTTGTTTATGTGTATGTTCGAATTATGTACTTCGAAATTTTTTATCAAGTTGATACTTTCTTGGGAGAATCTTTTGATTTCTCACTTCGTTCCGTGAAGTCAGGTAAAGTGGAAAGTTAATTGTAGATGACACGTTTTCGTTCGATACCTACGCCCGCAAGTTTTCGAGTCTTTTAATCAAGAAAACCCAACACGCATAGACAGCATGAAAGAAACACATTACTGGGACATCATGCATGATAGGAAAGAACTAAGAAAATTAATGTTTAGCTCATCAGGAAATTATTTTATTATAGGAGTTGTAATATATTATAAATATATTGTCATTTCTCGATACAAGTCAAAAGTCAAATAAGATATAAAAAATGAATGCTTGAAAATTTTCGCTATATCAAATAATTTTCTACTTAGTAAAGTTGTTTTTACCGTCAAAATAATAATTTTTAAATTATAAAAATAATTAGTTTTTTTCATGTATTCGTAATATCCTTCGCCTACGCTTTACAACACTTCACAGCAATGCTATCATGTAAATCTCTACCTCACATTTTACACTCTATACCCTCAATCATCACTCTTTCTTGACTTTCTTTTTACAGCTTTCGAAGTCTTGACTTTGTCTATGTCTTATGAGAATATGCATCTTCAAAATATGCGGTATGTAAGTCCTGTAATTGCAGTAGAGACACCTTGCATTTTTCTCTTTACCGCACATCCATTTGATGTGTTTTGAGATACTCGTCACGCGTTGGAACTTTTTCTTGCAAATAGCGCAGAAAAAGGCCAATTCAGATGTGCATCGACGGCACTGGCTCGGTAAGTAATTGCGTAAAATACAACGCTGACGATCATAGTCGAAAGTTTCGTTGCAGGTGTCGCAGCGGAACATCACGTTCTCGTAGTGCCCTATTGCAAAATGATTGCGTTTGTGAGATACCGACAATGAATTTTATATTGTATATTTATCTGTTTTGATCAAACTGACCTTTTCCTTCTTTGGGTTTAACTGTGACACTGACTTTTTGCGTTACTGGTGTTGTTCGGTTGTCGGCGAAAATCTCTCTGTGTTGAACTCCAGCTTTTTTAAGCTCTGCTCGATTAACAAGAGAGCCCTTGTTGACTTCTGCTTGTTCTTCTCCAGGACTAGCCAAGGATTGTATTGACGTGATTTTAATATTGAGTTTCATTGGATCTGCAGAAATTGACTTGATGACCTCTGAAAATTAGAATAAAAGAATTGTCATGGCTTTGAAATTCCTCGTTCAGTGGACATACGAATATTATTAATAAGGGTGTACACTTAACATGCTGTAATAAATATATACTAAGGGTAAATAATATTTAGGTGGTAAGTTTTTTATTCAATAATCTTACAAATCTTGATGGATGAACAATATTTTGTAAAAACCTTCCTGCTGTGGTTGCAGTTTACTTAAATCCATACTATCTTTTATAATAATTTTGTTTCATATTGTACAAATTTTAATATTATAACATATGCATAAACAGAATACAGCGAATAATCATTGACATCGTAACTTTCTTAGTTTTATTTACGATTTTTTCCCATCAAAATTATGACTATAGGATAAGTGTCTTCTTAAAATTAAACACGTGTAAGCTTTAAAATTGTAAAGAAAACACTCGAAACTGTCCTTCTTGATGCAGTACTTACGCAAATGTTTATAAATGCTTTTATTAAATATTTGAAAACATTTAGTGCACACATATTTTGGCTTTTGAAAGCATTTCTTGCATAGCTTTCTGTCTAAGACTAATTGGGATTCATGTTTAACTTCTTTACAATAGGAACAATAACGCTTTATAAACTTTGAGTCTTGATTTTGTTCTGCAACATTAAAAAAATCAGTCAATCATTAAATTATTAGAAAAAATTCAATTTAATATGACTTTAGGGTAATTACACAAATACAAAAGAAAAACGTTTAAAATTTTACACATTTATTATTCTATTCACCATTATACATAAAATACGAAGCATTAAAAAGTTAGATGTTCTAAAACAGAAAGCACTGTTTCATAAGTTCATTATAAATCAATCTCATTGTTCAATTAAAATTATATATCCCTTTTTGGGCAAACGCCGCGTACATTGTGTTTTTGTGATGCGTTAAATTTCTTGCTACACTGTGGACAGTCACTCTTTATTCGAGTGTTCTCTCAGAATGTGCCTTGCTAAAATCTGTTTAAAATAAAATGTGAGGCTGCAGTAGTCACAATTAAAGCTCGGAAATTTGCCGCATCCCCATCGTATATGATATTGAAAAGATCTACGTGCTTTGAACTCTTTGCCGCACGTACAAATAAATCGAAGGCGCGTACCACACTTTTTGCACGCCATGGGCTCGCCTCTAATGTACATTGTATCTGTTATTTTTAATTTTTTCTTTTCTTCAGGACAGTATAATGTCACTTTTTCATACGAGTCTGAAACGATAAATTATAATTTGAGTAGATACTTGAAAAATTCTGTTTTAGTCAAATTATTAAAATGTATATGATAGACATTGATACGTACTACTGTATAAACGACTAGGGCCACCAATCCAAAGATCAGGCTCTTTTTTACGAATCACAATAGGCTTGATTTTTTTTGTTTTTGTTTCTTTTTGTTTTTGAGTCTTTGCTGGCGGAATTGCGGTTTTGCTTTTGATAGATTTCTTCTTGACGACTTTAACATTTCTGATACTCGCAGCCACGAATTTAATGTTAGGCTTTCTTTTTCTTTTGTTAGGTAGTTTCTCAACGTTATCTTCTACATTCAATGTGTTCTGCTCTATAAACGCAATAAATTTTATTAATATTTTTAAAAATATTCTATCTTTACAGTGTTTGGTCAATAATTATTACTAAACTTACTATTTCTTGGTCGAATATTGCGGCGGGGTCTACCTCTCTTCTTGGGTTTAGTCGGTGTTTTTTTAGGTGGTATTTGATTAGTCAGGTAATCATCATTAACTTCGGTTGGCTCCGGCTCCAAATTACTCAAGGATTGCATAGATGTCTTAACATCTTCATCTAAACATATCGAACGTTCTTTTAAATATTTGTATATTTTATAGAGAACTTGTGCGTTACCTATATCTATTGAGTCTTCAAAGCTGACATCGAATTTCAGTGGATCCACAGAATTTGAAGTTTTGAACTCTAAAATTTAGTATTGAAACTTGTTATGACTTCGAATGACTACTGTTTTGTGAAAAAAGCTTAATGAGAAGCGGATATATGGATAATACCAAATTTAACACTCCAAAAAAAAGAAAAAAAAAAGAAAGAAAGAAATGTTTAAAAAAACTGTCTTGCCAAATTATCTCTTGCTCGTGGAAAGCTATATATAACATGCAATAGATTTATAAAATGTATATGAATTAATTATTCTGATACGGGTGTGATCAACAGGTTCTATTATTCGGGGTAAAAAATTCTTTAGAAGTATTTTTATTTTTTTCATGATTTTACATATTCCAGTAAACATTAACATAATATCTAATATATGCGAATTTGAGAAAAAAATTTTTCTATACAATATGTTCACTTGAATTTTAAGAAAGTGATCTTTCTCTTTTTATCTTTGATTATCTTGGTTTCATGACTATTCTTTAGGTGTAAAGTAAAATTATTAGGATAATGTGATTTATAGTCACACATTGGGCATTTAAATCCTGGTGATTTGCCACACGCAAACGTAATGTGTTGTTTCAATTGTGAGACCGACGTGCAGAGTTTATCACATGTTTTGCAACGTATTGGAATAATGTGGGAGCATACGTCGCATTTCCGTGTCTTATTTGATTTTGTACAGGAAGTATCCAATGGATTAACCATTTTTTGACACCTCTTACAGAATAATATTTTTTTATCCGAGTCTAAAACATATATAAAGCTTGTAAAACAATTCCACAAAAAAAATTATTTTAAATAAATACGATTACTTCTGAACGACAGGAAGTAAATAAATTTTACCATTTTGTGGAGGATGAAAATCTCGAGACGAATCATGTGTAGAATCTAACGTATTTTTATTAATGCTATCGTCCTTACAGTTAGCAAGTAATCTTGCAGTAACTATTTTAATACGAGTATCTGAAAAAGCTTCATTTCTTTTAACTTTGCATTGGCCATCAGAATTAGTAGAATGATTACTCGGCATTTCAACAGACGTCTCTGAAAGGTTTTTTAAGCATTCATTAATACAATTATTTTTAAATTAATTTGCAATAACGTAACTCAATTATGTGCTACATTTTTTTTAATATTAACCTGCAACTTGTGAATTTTCAATACGAATTTCCCGATTCGAAAGCGGGTCGTTCTCCTGATCTTCTTTTTGCTCGTACAATTCTGTAATAACGATTTAGGTTAATGTAGTTTATATTAATAATTGTATGTACGATATAAATATAAAGGTAGTACCTGTCGATGAATGAGCTGTCTGCAAGTTTTCGGATGTATCATCAACGTTCTTGAATTCCATTCGAACATCAGGGAAAATTTCTTCTTTAATAATAAGCTCGTCATCACTGAAATTAGTTTTAATCCAATTGTTTGAAACTTCTACTGATTCAGTTTTAAAAATACGATCTGAAAAATATATCCGCATGTTAGCTTATTCTCCGGTTCAATCATTCATAATTTTCAAATCCTTGTAATCATCATTATTTTTAAGCGCCATTTGAGTTAGCAGAATATATTTTATTAGTCAACAATGTAGCATTTAACATATAGCAGCGTTTTCTTTGTGTTATAAGAGGCGAAATATTTGACAGAGAATACAGTACAATCAGGATGCATAGGATTTTTGGAATTTGGGGTCATATTTATTTTGTATTATCAATTTCAAATATATTTGACATTTTGAGTACATATTTTATGAAAATATATTCTGATGGACTTAGTTAACGTCTGATTGAATCCCAATTGATTGAATGAATGTGTTGTGACAATTTCAGTTTGTTCTGAAATTCCCGATTGCAATGGTCACACACAAAGGCCGGACTTTTACCACAACAAGATCGGATATGACACTGTGCTCCTGAACGCGATAAGTACTTTTTACAGCATTTCACGCAGATAAACTTAAGGCATGTTTCGCAATTTTTGCACTTTTTTGGTTCGCCTCTGATATACAATGTATCTTTTAGTTTTAGCGTCTTTTCTTCTTTTGGACAGTATAATTTGATATTATCATACGAATCTGAAATTATTAATTATATTTGATTAAATACTTAACAATTTTGCTTTCAATTATATTAGACAGATCTGTACATACTCTTTACTGAACGAGTAGGGCCACCAATTTTAGTCTGACGCTTTTTTTTCTTTTTGGTAGTAGATTTCGTGACATCAATATTCTCTTCTAATGTATGCAACTCTATAATTGCAATATAAAATTTAATAAATATTTATAAGTGCAACAAAAACGAATATTTACTAAACTCACTTTTTATCGTTTTATAATTAAATCGAGGTTTTCTTCTAGTACTGAGTTTGGTCGATGTATTTTCAGGTGTTCCTATATAAATTTAATATACGATTCAAATATCTGTTATTTTTTTCTTTATACAATGGATTACCTAGATCTGTTGGGTCTTCAAAAATCTTATCACGTTTTATTAGGTTCGCAGGAATTGCCATCTTGAACTCTGAAAATTGATATCAACTTATTATCGATTGATAGTACCCTTTAGGTACTGTTTTGTTCAAGAATACTTTCATATTAACGGGTTTATAAACATAAGTACAATAATGGTTACATTTACCATATGGTATATTTAGAGAATTCAAATCTTTGATTTTTTCATGAGTAAGATCTAATTTTTTATTATCCTTGACATCGTCATTGTTGTCAGCAATGGATTGCACATTAATAATTTTAATATTAGTACCTGCAATGGATTCTTGTGGAATTAGCAAATTTACAAAAAGTATTAATTCTCTTTTATTTTACCTTTATCTCTTATTATTTCATTTTGCAAATTAGGATTAGTTAGACGAAACTGAGAAATTTTGTTGAACATCCCTGAAAAGTTTAACTAATTATTTATCGTCGTCCTAAATTCATTAAAGAAAACGTAATGTTATGCAAATCATTTTTTGTAACACATGTATGATTTTTGCGGTTTTTTGGCTGCTCTTAATTGCGTAATCACAAAAATACACATTTTACAAAAAATATGGTGTGCACCAGGAGCTAGTAGGCTTTCTGACCTCGCGTGATTGCAGTACTCATCTTCGACTCGCACTGCAAACTCCACACTCAGTCTACAAAAGTCCACTTTACGTCCTTGATACACGATAGACTAATAACGTGTCAATGTCTAATTTAATAATACGAATATGTTTTACCTGTCTCTGACTTGAGTATCTGCAAACATTCATTATCAGATTTTACATTTTGAAATCCTATTTGCAAATCTTGGGAAATTTCTTCTTTAATAATTTGTTCATCTTCAGAATTAGTGTTATCGTCATTTTTTAAAGATTCGGTGAAACTGATTTTATTAATGACACCTGAAAAATATTTTAGCATGTAAGTTTATTATAAATTTCTTGAATTCACTGATTAAAGTTTTAGTATACACAATTTTTGGCACACATATATTTGAGTTAGTCATCAAAAGATTTTTAATCATAAGAAACAAAAGAGTACACAGAGCAATATTATACAGACAATATTATAGATAGAATATCTTTATTACACAGGGCAATATTATTCATAGAATATTTTTTATTGAGGATTACATATTATATTTCCTGCAATTGTAAAATCACGTCAGATTACATCAGTCTTTCCACATCTATTTCGTATGCGATAGAATTGTTTTGTAATATAAAAACCATAACACCTTTTAACGCGGATGAACCTTTATTATTAGGTGTTAAGGTGAAATTTTTTAATTTTATATGACAATTTATGTTTTTTGTGAAATTTTCGATCGCAATAATCATATACAAAGGTTTAAGCTTGATTACAAGATCGCACATGACGCCTTGTTTTAACACGTGAGCTGTACTTTCTACTGCATTTCACGCATATGTACTTATAGCCCCCTCTGCAACTTTTGCACGATCTTGGCATGCCTCCTGAATAAAATATTTCTGTTTTCTCTAGTATCTTTTCTTCTTGTATACAGTACATTTTTATATATTCATCATACGGATCTGAAACTATTAATTATACTTTGACTAAATGCTTTGACAAAATTTTACTTTTAATTCAATTATTTAAAAGTGTGTATGATACGCACTTTTTTTTTTAGTTGACTTTTTCTTAATATCACTTTCATATTTCGAAGTGTTCGGCTCTATAAGTACAAAGAATTTTATCAATATCAGAAGAATTTTTTCGGAATATGTAGGAACAGATTTGTGCTTACCTATATTCTTCGACTTAGTTTTATCCTTATGGTTATTTTTGATAGTTTGATTTCCATACTCATTCATATCACCTAAAACATATAAACGTAACAAAGAAGTTTATTGAGATTAAACTATAGTAAATTTTCTATTCTTAGACGATTCTGCTGATTGCTAAACTTACATTTTGATTGACAATTGCGGCGAGTAGAAATTCTACTTCTTTTCTTGGGTTCGATTGATGTATTTTCAGGCGATGTTTGAAAATCAATTAGGGACTCCTTATTTTCATTCAATTGTTCTTGTTGCTTGTTGTCGTTAAGTTCGGTCGTCTCCACATCTTCATCAAAATCAACCAACGATTGTATTGACGTTATTTTAATATCATTATCTAAAAGTTTTTATTATACTTTTAAATGTGCATGATAATTACTATTGTGTAGAGTAAAAAAATAATATTTTACCGTCAATCGAATGTCTTTTACGGGCACCAAGGTCGTACGAGCATTCACCTTTGACATTGCAATTTGATAATTCGATGGGCCGTTGTGGCAATTCGTTGCGCACTTTGCAAATGTGCTTCTTCAAATCACAACGCCAGTATGTTTTATAATCACATTGCAAACAAGTGAATCTTGGCTCCTTTCCACAATAAAATTTTATGTGATTTTGAATTGTTCGAAGTGTATTGAACATATAACGGCACTTTTTGCAACCAAACTTTAGATTCGCCAAACAATTTTTGCATTTTTCTGGATGTTTTTGAATGTACAGCGTTTCGATGGCACTGAGAGCCTTGTCGCATTTCGGACATAATATAGTAATGTCTTCATATGAATCTAATAAATAAAAAAAATAAGAATTATTCATTATATAAATTAAATTTAATCGTTGTATAAACTTACTTTTTCGCCCCATTTTATAGTATGCAATAGATTGCATAAATTCCCCCTCCAAAGTATTTTCTTTTGTGATGCATTCACTTTCATACTTATTTTGGCCATAACCAGCATGCATGTCAATTAAGGATATCTCAGAATAAATTTTACCAGTTTGTGGATGACGAAAATTTCGAGAAGATTCATGTTTAGAATCTAACACATTTTTATCAACGCCATCATCGTTGCGGTTAGAAAGAGATCTTGCAGTGACTATTTTAATACGAGTACCTTCAATATCTCTTACAACTTCACATTGGTCATCAGAATTAATATCCATCGAAGCATCATAGAAAACTTCTCTTTTGATAATTATCTCATTACTAAAATTAGTTTTATCCCAGTTGGAAACTTCGACTGGTTCAGTTTTAATAATGTCACCTGAAAAATATATCAGTGTGTTAGCTTGATCTAATTCTTTTGAGTTGAGTTACTGCTCATCAATAAATAGTAAAAATGTATATAGATTTAATGTTTATAACTAGTGTAAAGACAGGGCAATTCGCACAGCCACGATCGGATGATCTCCGATGAATGAGTATTTCGTGATGAGTTGGTGTGCCTGTGCGTTGTAGTGTGTACAGTTCAATCATTTTTAAAATACTAACCGTCAGGTTGTGAATCTTCAGTAGTAATACTCCGATTCGAGAACTGATCCTCTTCCTTCTCTGCTTCTTTGTTTTTTTCTTTTGGCTTGTAGAGTTCTGAAAATTTTTATAAAAAATTAATATCTATATAAGGCTGTTATTTACGCATTAATAAGCCCAGTTATAGATTTAAGTACCATGCCAAGGTAAAGCTTTTTACAAATAAATGCTTTGAAGTAGGAAGATGGATTACTAGTCAGGTTAATAAACTCACGCCATATAAACATGTTGTTCAACTTATTTATTATAATATTATTTATTGAGAATGTCTCGAACACTCTATATTATTATAAAATTTTGGAGAATAATGACTGATGTTATTTATTATCAATTTACAATTTTAACATAAATTTTTAACAATATAATAAAAAAATTTTCTGCTGACATTTTTTATTTAAAAGAACAAGGAGTAAAATAACCAAACTCCATTTAACATGGCCAATGGGTTAATGATCTCTGAGTCTTCAGTAAATTCTTGGCAATTATTAATATAACGTTTTGCTGCATATGCTCACCAAATGCCTAATGTTGTTTCATTCTAAAATTTCATATTTTATTCAAATTTCCATCAACACAAATCAGAAATGTTCAGGAATGATAGATGATAGATGACACTTACCTTTTGAAAGAATAAATGGAAAAATTAATATAAATCAAAATAAATAATAAGTAGAACAACAACAAATTATATATGAAAAAAAGCATGTCTTATGTTTAAGGGGCTGATAAAAGGTAACCTAAATGATAATACATATATAGTAAAATTATAAAATGACGGAGAGCATACATAAATACAGTATAATCCTTAAATTTTGTTCGTTATTCTTAATATGAATTTGAAAAAATTCATAAAGCGCTATATTCAAGTATTCCAATTTTCGGTTGCAATTGAAATATCAGTTTGGCATGCCTAGTCTTAAGCTATTACTTTTAAGCATATAATATCGTAAGTTTAATTTAATCAATCATGCAAGTATTTTTAACGCATTTGTCAGATATTCTTATCAGTCAATATTTCTACACAATAAAAACGGGGAAATAAAATAATTGGGGACAATTATTACGCACTTAAATCACCTATACATCTGCAACTATAGCGCGAGTCATTTTTCCATCATATCAAATCATCTTACATGCAACGCATTCTTATTAAAAAATTCTTATCATTAAAATAATAAATGAACTACAAAAGTAATCAAACCACGTCGCAGCCAATCTCCCGTAGCTCCATCCTCCCCCATAAGTATATTTTGACGCCAACTCCACAGCAAACTTTGATCAAGCTTCATTTCTCCACTCCCCCAGAGGTAGTCGGTAAAGCGCCTCTCACATACCTGCAAAACATCATTCTCAGTCATTCTCAGAGACACATCCTCCGCAACTCCCATAATAAACATTCGCCTCATACTTTGTCCCCTCCAAAAAAGCTCATATATTCCTCTCGCGAACCCCCCAAAAATATCCTCTCTCTCTCTCTCTCCATCAGTGTATTATAGTACTACAGTCCCACACGACTTAGTTCACGACGACAGTCGAGCCGGTAAACACTAAATACAGCGGGCGCTTGCGCCTCGGTTTTATTTCTGGCGGTTGCGCGCAAGCTTTCGGGGATCCGGGACAGACTTGAATATACTAAAAGCTTGAGTCTCGCGCCTCCCGCCGCCGACGATGGAGGACAGCTACACGGTGCACCGGCGGCGCAAGGCCGCGGCTCGACGCCGTGAAAAGACACCCGAACCTGCACGCGCCAATACTACTGATGGACTCGATGAAGATGACGTCGATGATAATAAAGCCGAGAGTCTCGAGGATAAGGAAGATTGTAAAAAAAAATCATCATCGCCGGCTTTCTTTTTTCACTCGCTTCTATAATGCGTTATTTGATGCTGTGTCGCTTGTAGTGCTGTGTGGAATTGAATTTCTCGGCTATGTATGCTAGAGACGAGAATGCGGAAAATATATAGAGCGGTTATTATAGTGTGTAGAAGTGCGTAAGGAAGGTTTGATTTATAAATATAGGACGTATATACTGTGCAGCAGCAGCAGCTAATCTCGATCAGTGCGAGCTTTGACATTGCTCGGCGTGTGAGTTGATGATTGTCTTCGAACTTTGAGGTATTTGAATTGTGTGTATACGAGAAAATAAAAGACCAAGTGGTGTGGAATATATCTGTGTGTGTATGCGAGTATATATAGTTTTAACGCAACGCTTTATTACGAGAGTATAATATCAAGTTCGTATAATAATGCAGTGCAGTCGAGAGTTTGGCCTTCGTTCTCGGAGCTTTAATTTCCGCGAGAGGCTGTGTTAACTGAGATTCATTGGCGCGCGCAGTTTTGCTCTCGGTGTAGTTATTATCGTTATGCGTTGAATCGTTAAAATTATGTGTGTATTGAATTTTTTTTTTTTTTTTTTGGTAGTGGTGCGCTTGAATGTTATTTTGCGGGTAAAGAGACCTTGGCGGAGACTCTGTGACGATTCGGAATTGGTCCAGACGAAAAACGATTAGTTGTGAAAATAATAACTACAAGTTTCTCTGTAATTCTCTGAAATGTAAGACAAACACGATGTACAATCATGTTTATTTATAAACTTCAATGATAATATTTTGTTCGTTATTTTCGAAATTAGTATAAAACCGCATTCTAATCTCGGCTCGTCACAGCTGTCTGACATCTTCCGGCTCAACTCGCAAAATTATTCACCACCAAAAAAAAAAAAAAAAATATTCCACAGTATGAATGTCACTAACGCAAAGCTCGCAAATAACCAATAGCTCACCCGTCGTTTACGAAATTTAAAAACGAAAAATTGCGTGTAAAAAAAAGTGCCAACCGAGGAGTCACCAACACCAGCAGTAGAACCACCAGCAGCACCACCACAAGCTGAGATGGACGAAGAAGAGGAGCGTCGTGCAAGGTTGGAACGTATGGTGGAGGATACCGAGCGCATGGAGATGATGGCCGAGGAAGACCAGAAGCGACCAAGGTCCAGACCGAGACAACTCGAAGCTGAGGAACAACCAAAACAGGCCAGGGCCAGGTCACCTGCTGTGAACAGGTCTCTGATTGGATTTTTTTTAAACAAGAGATTTTTTCCTTCTATTATTTTGTAACGCGACTTATTTTGTATTTGGATTAGAATTTTAAGGGAGCCGAGTTATTATTAGGGGATAAACAACAATCTGTTGCTAAATATAGAGGAAACGAGCGGGACTCCCGCGTTTACTTTCCAAACAGAAATTATAGTCAAAACATTGACCGAAGCTTCAGAAGAAATATTGCACATTATTCGCTAATGTGTCTGCATTATTATTTATACTTTTGGAATTAAAAAACTGCTTGCTAATACTTGTAGTATAAGAACGTTTTGAGTTAGTTGTTCAACGTTTAACGTATATTTGAGAGAAAATCGAATGATTCCAAAGAAAAAAAACATTTTTTTAAAATAATGTTGAATACGCAAGGCCGGAAGCCGAGGACAGCACTCGAGCACGTGCCGCTGCGTCACCACCGAGAAAATCCGATACCAGTGAGGAGATTCCACCGACTAAGACATCCAGGAGACCACGAGAGTCTAGCGAAGGCACTGAGCTCAGGAGGAGGATGGGCTCACCCGAAGCTGCCAAAACACGTACCGCCAGACACCTGTCGCCATCCATGACGGTGCCGGTAATGATCTAATGCGATATATGATTTTTAATCGGTTGTTACTGAGATTTGAAGAATTTTTATGGCGAGAAATTTGATCATTGTTTAGTATACTAGCTATTCGTTATTATATTACTCGATGTCTATCTAACAACCACGGCTTCATATACCATTAGCCATCTATGACTAAAATGTCTTCATTAACCCATCAATCGATCAGGAAGAAGAACAACAAGAGCCTCATCGAACCTCTAGCAAGAAACGTGTCAGCAGTCGTCATCGTTATCAGAATCCATCTGACGAAGAAGAGCCACCTCCACCACCGCCAACAGCTCATAGATCTCGTAGATCACCTTCACAACCGGTGAAGAAGCAGATCATCCCACTGAGCGATGATTGTCTGATCGAAGATGTGGCCAGAGCCAAAAGAGCCTATGCCCACCGTGAACCTAGCGATGACTACGAATACGAGGACGAGGAGGAGGAAGACGAGGACGAGGAGTACATCAGACCCAGACGCAAGAGGGAGACTACTGTGAGAAAGAGGAAGACCAGTGTCATGCATACTGATCAAGAGAAAGAAGAGATAAGAAAGAATGTGAACCAGACGTCTTCCTGGTGGTCCTGGATTCCGTTCTTCGGTAGGAGGCAGAAGGTGGAGGAAATGATCGAGGAAAGTGAGAAGGAGAAGAAGAAGAAAGGCAAGGAAAAGGTGGACGACGAACCGGTAGGGTTGACCACAGTTGTATGTATCGCCATTGATTGTATATTTGGTGTTCATCTCGTACACGGTGTTGTTCATCATCATCGAGAGTTTGCAGATATGCAACCAATGTGCCAGTCTTCACGAAATATTCTCAAATCACTCATACCATGTATTATACGTTTAACATCTAGCCACCATCCAAAAGCAAACTGGAGAAGACCCCATCAACCGCGACCGAACCAGAAAAGACCACAATCCGTGACTTCTTCCGCTCGATCAGCGACATCAATGGGGAGTTCAACGAGTTCTGTCGTCAGAATCCTCAAGAGGTCCAGATCCTCTGCGAATTACGAAATCTCTGTATCGTCGAGACTGTCCTCACCATCATAGTCTGTGGTCTGGGTGCCTTCGCTTTTCGCTTCACTGAAGGTGCTTTCGAGCAGTTCTACAAGTGTGGTGTCAAGCGAGTCAAGAGGGACTTCCTGGACAGTCTCTGGAACTTCAGTCACAACATGAAGGAAGACGATTGGAAGAGTATGGCCAGGAGGAAGCTCATGGACTTTGAGGAACAGCTTCATGCTGCTCACGAGGCTGGTGTCCAGACGTATAGTGGACAAAAGAGCTGGACTTTTTTGAACTCGATGGTCTACTGTCTGACTGTCATCACGACCATTGGTGAGAATGATGATGATGATGATGATGAATCTTAGGTAGCTAATTAACGTGAATAATACGTTTTTTTTTAAACTTAATTACAATCTTTTACAATTGCAGAGACTATCTATAGACAATAGGTTCTTTGTTTTGAAAGACGTAACAGGTATCGACTGTTCGATAAAAAAAAGAAAGAGTATAGAAGAAGAGTCTAAAGGGGTAATTGCCATTGATTTCCGTTCGCTCAGCAGTAAATCTGTGACTCCCGACTCCGAAAATGGCTTAGCCCAGTCTCCCCGCCAATTCCGGCGCCAAAAAGAGTTACAATGCCCGTCTGCCTCGCGCGTATACTCGAAACCTTGAAACCCTTGCCAACTAGCCAAGCTCTGCTGGCTTTTTCTTCATCATTTTATATAGTACAGCACTTTCCCAGATTCGAATATCGACTCGCTGGCTTTTCCGTAATTCTCTGCAGCTTATGCTGCTTTAGCTACTTAGTATTTAATGATATTGCAGTGTCAGAGGGGTGATTTAGAATATCAAACTTTGGCGATTTAAGTCGGGAACTCGTTTTAATCTTCTTACAAATGTGTTTACGCAATAATATGATATTTCTGTGTACAAATAATTTAATGACAATTATTCATGATATTTTTTTTTCTAACACGCAATTCAACAGGTTACGGACACATCTCACCCAGCACGACGACGGGCAGAGCGTTGACTATTGTCTACGCGATATTTGGCATTCCAATGTTCCTCATCGTCCTGGCTGATTTCGGCAAATTATTTACAAGGGGTATAAAGTTTCTCTGGGCCTTTGTGCGCCGACTGTACTATACAGGAAGTTGCCGCAAAGTCAGGAGAACCGTTCAGATGCAAGTGAGTTCTTAGAGACTTTAAAATAATTTGCTGTAAGATAACTTTTAGTATAGACGTAGTTTCACGTGGATACCGATTTAATTTCCATATAAAGACGCAGTTCGTGTGTTCAAGTTTTTAAGCCTTTGTTGCTGAACTAAAACGAGCGATTATATTACACTAAGCCTTTTCATTGCCAGAAAGTTCCCTCGTACGCTAACGTCTTTTGAACTTATTCTTCGTAGGAGATGATGAAGGGCGTACAGATGGTGTACGACCTGGCAACGTTTAGACGTCCTTCGCAGATGACTCCAGAGGAACTGCAGGAGATGCAGCGTCAGCAAACTGTCCTAAGCCTCGATGGTAATACGCCTCAACCTCAACAACAACCGGAATCACCGTCGACGCCAGCCATGTCTGCCTTTGAGATCGACGACGAGTTCAATTTGCCGATTTCCGTTGCCATCACCATACTGGTCGTGTATATCTTCATCGGGGCGACGGTCTTCAATATCTTTGAGGACTGGACGTTCTTCGAGAGCTTCTACTTCGTCTTCATATCTATGAGCACTATCGGCTTTGGTGACTTCGTGCCAATGGTAAATGTTTTGCTTCAGTTTGATGATAGCAGATTCAGGAGCTTCTTCATTCAATTTTACTAATCTTGTGATATAAAATTATGAATTTTCAAGATTAAGTCTTGATTAAGATAGATTCATCCGCTAATTAAAATTAATAATCATTCTTTCTTTTTGCTTCTGCTTCTTAATCGATGGCGTAAAGCGGGTAAGCTGAATATTGAAAACAATATGTACAGCACACAAACCTAAACTTGCACCTCACATGCACCAATTGTTGTACACATGCACGATATGGTATTTTTTCATGCACAAATAATTTGTAGCAGTATATAATTTACATGTGAAGCATTATCTGCATATACCGTGAAATACTGATGCTTCTTTCATCTTCTAGGAACCTCTGTACATGATGCTGTCGATAGTATATCTGATCTTCGGTCTTGCGCTGACGTCTATGTGCATCAACGTCGTTCAGGTAAAACTTTCAATTTATAACTCAATTTATAATAAAAAAAATAATTACACTTGATCTTGTTAACCAAGCTTGTATATACAATACAGATTCCATCTATCGCTATATCTTCTAGCTCGATTAATTTGTCTTTCGAAATGCGTAATCAGATCTGTGCAATTAAAAAGCGTAACATCTTTTCTCGTATAAAGGATTATATAAGCAATTAGCACTTGCGTCACGGGCAGAGCAAACTATAGTCACAGATACTCGTAGATGCGATATTTCAAACTTAATAAAAGAGCGTTAGCAATATCGCGTTACCAGTAAGTCTTGCCAAGAGATGATTTATATACATACAGTTTCTCGAAGATATTTCAAATCGAATTCTTTTTCTCTGTTTACTTTGTGTATCACTGTTGCAATTCTGTATCTAACTCTTCAAAATCTCATTACAGGTGATGCTGGCGGATCAGTTCAAGCACGCGAGTCAGAAGATCGGCGCGACGATCGGTTTCCACGTCTCAGAAGAGGACGGTTCGTTGAAACCTGGACCACCTGAGCCTGTCGAAATAGCCGAAGTTCACGGAGCAGCCGAAGGAACTAAGGAAAAGGTCGCGCCCAAAGCTAAACAAGAGGACGTCGATCTGTAGCCACCGAACGATTGCAGCTAACGACAGACTTTACGCGATTGTCAATGATATACGTAATGTTCTTTCGAGAAAAGTTTGTATAATTGAGAAGCAAGGTTTCATTTGATTGAAGGTATACTAAAATCATTGGGACACTTGAATCAAATAAGCCTCTGAGATGAAACGTTGTTTTTAAGGACGACATCTTGAGTGATTATTTCTTCAAACTTTTTGGACAAAGAAAAGAGATGCATGGAACATCGTCACCCTAAGTCTTCAGATAAAATATTGATACCTTCATTACTAAGGGTCTACTTAATTTTACTTACTAACAGCGCAGAACAATAATTCATAATCGATAATAATTTTGAAGAACTCAAGCTTTGGCGTTTACTATATATAATACATAGGGTGTCTATGCAAATGCACAATATATTTTTACAAACCGATCACTCGTTATTGAGAATATGAGTGCAGAAGCCAGATTGCAGTGAAAGCGTTTGAATAAAAAGAAAAAAAATTGAGTGGAAAAAATGTTTGCTTTATTGATTTTAACAAACGATGTAAATAAAGAGCAGAGTGGATATTTGAGATTTGTATAAACTACTTTGAATCGATAATGACGATTGTTTCTACTAATGTTTTTTTCGGTGGATATCATCAGGTAGCAATTAGCTGGATCCATTTTTTTTCAAATTGTTTATCGAACGAACGAAGAAGCTTTATCGAATAGTTTAAGAACATTTTTTTTAGTTTACGATGTACATAGAAAGAATTTCGCGTGAGATTGCGCTCTTAGTTTCTAGTCGCTAATTGTTATTTTAAGCTTACTTCACTCGATTATGTTTACTGACTCGTCGAATTTTTAGAATTTACGATTGAATCGCATCTAATAATTTTCTTTAAAAAGTTTCGTACTTAATAGGCGTATATATCTTAAATTTATATTGAATCTCGATATATCGAACATTGTCTGCGATGTAAAAATGTATAAAAAAAAACTGTAAAGAAAGTCTAACGAGTATCCGCGTAAAACTTGTTTTAATATTTAAAATAAGGCAACTGATTGTATACGATTCTTTTGCAAACTAATGTACTATTAATTTGAAAAGTTCTTATTAACCGCATCGTGTAAGACTTGTTTATAAATTTTATATGATAGAAGTTATACATCTTAATAAATTTTCTCTAAAAACAACCAAAGAAAGTTTTTTAATAATACTTAATATATATAATTACGTAGCGATAAGAGTATTTTTCCAAAAACTCAGTCCGCGATTATTTTCAGTTTCTTCGCCGCAAGATTTCTTCAGTATATAATACACAGAAGCAAAAAAAAAAGTATAATTCTTTTTCGATCGCTGCTACAATGTATTTATACTCAAAAACACGCGTCAATGATAAAGCAAAAGCTGATCAAGGCCTAGGAAAATGAAAGGAGAGCGCATAAAAGATTCACCCGCAGCTAATTTCGACTCGAAAGCTGTAATCAATCGCAACTGATGCTCTAATTTTGGAACGCTCGAGAAAGGAGGAGCAGAAGCGGCTGTGTATATAGCCTCTTCTTCTTCTTCTTCGCTAATCCTCTCGTCATATTTATAACTATGTATCCTCGTCTTTCCTGTATATCCCCCTGTATATCTTCAAAGAAGTTCTATGTACAGCCATATAGTCGCCGCGCAAAAAATGAGTCTATTGTGAGAAAAGTATATATATATAAATATATACGTATACATGATGGCGAGCGATGGGTTATTAAGGAACTTTGAAAAAATCGTGCCTTTTTCAAACATGAAAGCTAAGTGAACATATAGTTGTGTGATGCGACGATGATTTCGAATCGTGTGTCATTATATCTGTCGCATAAATAATTGTGCATGTGATACATACATAATGTTCACCTTCGACTAAGACGGTGTTGTGTACTTGCGTTTTTGCAGTTTTGACTGTAATTGGTGGTTTTGTTTGAAAATTGACAATGAATAATAACTGTAATGTATACGAGGAAGTTTAGAAATAATATTTAGTTATAGCTTTATTTATTATTAAATTTTTTTTTCAAAAAAATCTACACTATATAATCGATAAGAGAATTGATATTGAAACGATTGGTATATGTTATAAAGTATCCTCAAATTTTCTAGGTAAATTTTTATAATCTTTTTGTAATAAAACATATCCCGTATTATAAAACTATACGATAACAACAATAAAACGAGTTATATATACCCACACTTTGAAAGAATGAAATTTATATAATACATCAGCGAAAAAACCGCCAAATAAAGACAAAATTGCTGTCACACATATAAAAAAAAACGTTATGTATAATTCATAGTCTTAAGGGGTGTCCCGTTGGTCGGCCAGACGAACGAGGTGTGTCTTTCTGTACGTCGAAAGGACGAAGAAACACAAGAGAAAAAAAAACAGATTTATCTCCGTACTTATATTATATATACGTATACATCGAGAGCTGTAGCACGCAATTTTGTTGTATAAGCATGAAATTCAATAAAAAAAAGACATAAAGAGATATACTTATTATACGCGGTACAGAAGATTCTTCGTAAAATTTGCCAAACGGAGAGAGAATTAATTATGTACAGCGAAAGTTTATGTTATACACGAAGTGGAGTCACTTTTTTGCTAAGCACATCATCAAAGAAAAGAAAACAGAACGCAGCAAGTTCGAGAACTATATATATATTACGAAATAGCGTCGCGTTGATGAAAGAAATTGTAAATTTATTGTTATAATTATGAGAACTACTGTAATTATAACCGTTACTTATCGTCCATAATTTTCTTGTCAATAAATGATTATTCTGAAATTGCTAAAAATTTCGCATTTCTTTTATTATTACAATATAAATCCACATCCACTACAAACAAGTGCATTTCAAATTACGCGCCAAATTGAAAAGCGACGTTGCCGCGCAACTTGCGTAAAAAAAGTTTGCAAAGCGACGTTGCCAGATTTTCGCCGTAGCTACACATCAGTATATATAGCAGTAGCAGAAAGATGGCCGCCGTCGGATGACAACACGCGCCGCGCGCTGTCAAAATAACAAAATAAACGAGTGATCGCGAGGAAGCAGAAGTTTTTCCGAGGCTCGGAGCCGCGATGTCGCACGTCCAGTACGTCGACGAGCTCGTCAAAGAGTACCTGCTGTTCCGGGGCTTTGGACAGACACTTAGGGCCTTCGACGGCGACCTCAAGGCTGAGAAGGAAAAAGGCTTCCGGGTAAGCAGACGCGTGCGTTTGTTTTGATTCGGGACTGTGCTTCGTTTTACTATACTGTTTGTTTCATTAATTTTCTTTGCTGATGGTTTTGATTTGGGTTTTATGCTTTTTTTTTTCTTTCTTTGTTTATTTTGGGGTTGGGGTTCGATGATTTTTGTTTGTTGCTTCTTTGTTGTCGATTGTTTTTATTCGTTGGACGAGATTAAACAATGAGATTTAGAATGATTAACGTTGTCTTGTAGCAATGAAGAATTGTAATTAAAGAAAATAAAGAAAAAATTAAATACTGAATTTTCTCTAATCATTATCATTTGCGATTCTTTGATGTGTCATGCTTTTCCATTACGAGAAACAATTTTATGAAGATAACTGCATTGATATATGTTTGTACTACTTTGTCAGTGAGTTGATAAATGATATCAGTTGAACATAAACTCGATACTTTGATACAAACCCTGTTCAAGTTTGCTTCATTTGGTGCAAACGAAAAGTTTCTAAACTACATTGAATTCATGTATTAATTTCAATAAAATTTTTGTATTTCAGGTTGATAAAATTGTTGATCAATTTATGCAATACATACACACATACGATCTGGTCGCATTGCGTGAACTTTGGGGACACTTGGATACTAGATTGTTCTCTCGTTTGGAAAACCACTTTGTACCTGGCATTCGGAAGTTGGAGAATGCTGTTCTTAAAATGTACCTCGTTAACGCAGTCATTAACAATAAGCCTGATAGAGTTCAAGAATTTTTTACAAAAATGACTCCAGAATTACAGGGACATTCCGAGTGGAGAGAATGGTTTGGTAAGGATACAAATATTTTTTTGTTAGTTTAATTTCAATGATAAAGGAATCTTATTTGAACAAATTTATATTATTGCAGCACTTCCCTTCATAAAAAATCCTGAAGAGAATCCTACCTTTTCAGTACATTTTAGCCGACAATGGCAAGATACAATGCTGGTTTCCTTACACAATTTTTTAGCAACTATCTTCCAAGTATGTATAGATAATTTGTTGTTTCATAAATGAATAACAACGATTACAATAACTTAATAATTTTTTCAGTGTATGCCAATGCCAACCCTTCTAATGATTGATGAAGACACTAACAAAATTAGGCGATTGCAAGAGGAAAATGAGAGGCTAAGACAGAGACTTAGTGAGATGGTGAAAATTGACTCAATCTTAGATGTAAATGCTGGACCAACTCCACAACAACCACCTTTAATGGATGATTTTTATATAATCGCTCAGTATGCATTGATTCTAAGCATATACTCATTATTCGGAAGCTCTACGGAAAGTACTAATTGTTATTTTCTTATTGTTACAGAGAATCACCAGTAGTAGACAACCCTAAGACTTTAAGAAATCTCATTAGAAATATAGGAGGTGGATCAAGTCCAATTTTGAGTAGAAAATCCACCGGTAGCGTTAAGAAACATTCTGAGGCAGACACAAATATAACTAAAAGAGCTAATACCAAAGGGAGAATTACTTCTTTGAGTAAATCAGAGGCTGTAGCAAAGAGAAGCACAAGCTGTGATTCAAGACTGACTAGAAAAAGGGATTCATCCGTAGACACTGGCAGAGAATCCAAAGCTAAGGATAAATTAGATGGAAGCTACATTCTTCTAAGTCAAGTAAGTTAGATTCAATCGTCCCTAAACCTTACAATTATTGTAAAGAAACGATAATTTATTGATTCTGCTTTCATTTACAGGAGGAATATACTGAACACAAAACGTCCATTATACAGTGTAAAAGTAACGCCAGCGGGTCTTACGTCGCAACCGGAGACGCAGACGGCGTTATAAAAATCTGGACACCCATTCCATCCCCAAAGACTGTAGCTACATTCACTTCCTCGACAGCGAACTCGAACAAAGCTGTCACAGCACTGGACTGGATATCCAAGAACGAGCGGTACTTCATTCACGGCGACAATAACGGTGGGATCCAGTTGCATGACACACGCGACTGCAAGACCATCTGGGAGATCCAGCACGAGGGTTCGCGAATCGTCAGCCTCGTTTGCAACCCCACGGACTCGACGTTTGTCTGCTCTGTATCGGACTCTGGCGAAGGCAAGCTGCTACTCTACAACATCAAGACCAAGAAAGTTGAGCGAACCCTGCCTTTAGAGAAGAACCTCACTGCCCTTTGCTCTAGTTTCAACCACAACGGACAGCTTCTGGTCACTGGACTATCGAATGGCAACGTACTGATACACGATCTGAGGAGGAACGAGATCATCGACAATCTGAGCTGCCACTCCAGTCCTGTTATCGACATAGAGTTGACTAACGACTTTACGAATATCTGTGCCCTAAGCGAGGATGGAAAGCTGTGCCAGAGGAGTCTCAGCCAGACGGGTAAAGTCGTCTGGGAGACAAAAATCAACATCGAGAAGAACGCTGTGCACGGGAAGCTTTTTACTTTCGACCAGAGCGGGACGCACATGCTGCTTTGCACACAGAGTGGAGGCAATATTTATAAGGTAAGTTAAAAAGCTTGGTAAATAATGCGTTGAATATTATAATTGTAATTAATAAAAACGCGATCTTGTTGTTTTAGATGCCACCCAGTCCTCAAGCAAAAATTTTGGAATTAAGTGGACACAAGGGTACACTCTGTTGCGACTGGTCAACAGCCAATCAGTCTGGCACTTGTATAACAGGTGGTGCAGAGGGTAGAGCACGGGTATCTACGTTACTTTCACCATGATATAGAAATAAAATTAACATTTGTATAAACTCGTGATGTAAAAATGAAAAAAGAAGGGGGGTGGGGGACAAAGGTCGAAGTTCTTGTAAATATAATTGAGCGATAATGTGCAAATATGTCATATAGAAAATAAATATTTAATTTAAGTACTTTTATTTTTTTGTACTTTCTCTCCTTATGTCGCCAAAGATATTGGCAAATAAAAAATCGCGAGGAAAAATTGATAAATAAGAACAAAAAAGGAAATTACCTTCTAACAATCACAATCAACATGTTAAAAACTTCATGTGTGGTTTTTTCAATGTCCAACCATGGAAAGGTCCTGTCATTTCTAACTGAGCTGACCAGTAGCGACGTAGAGCCTCGTTAACTTCTGCTGGAGTTAGTGGCTTTGTCATAACAGGCTGGAAAAAAATTACCAGTGTTAGCCTTTGTTAAAAAATAAATAATTTTTTTAATCAATGAGTTTTATATTACTTTGGTATACTGATATGGTTTGTATGTAACAGGATTTGGATAATTGAGCCGAAGTCTGTCTATTGCATCTCCCTGTATTTTGTTTTGATCTTGTCTCACAAGAAATGCAAGATCTACAATTTGTGCCACTGTTTCATATGCCAAGTAGCCTAATACAGTGTAGCCTGATTTGGATACGGTAAAATCTCCTAAAAATATAAATGATTCTGATGAAAAAGATAATATTATCATAAACCCATAGTGTCTAGTAAAGGAATGTAAACTAACCACTCGAACCAATCCAATCGCTAAACTTATGCCTGTTTTTGTTTGCAAATGATACACTTCTAGCTTTGCTGAATTCTAAGTAGCGTGCCTCATCCATTTTTCTCGTCATCATTTCCATTCTTGCACATCTTTTACGCTTTACATGATCCACCAAATCCTTATCATTCAACAACTCGCCAGTATTATCTATGTGTTTTAAAAATTTTATATATGACAATTTGGAGATATCTTCTGTTTTATGGATATCGGTCAATGCATCAGGAGTATCAGATTCTATTGACTTGTACATAGAGAATTTGAATTCTTTCAACTCTGCAATAGTAAAGTATGTATTTAATTTATATAATGCTTGTACTGTCTCAGCATAAATCAGAAATTGAATCGATTCTTACTCAAATAGTTGACGAGTCTCTGTAACTTGATTTTGTCTTTTCTCAAGAGAAACAAAAAATCCTCTGCAGACACCATCTGACTCTCTCGCATATCAGCTACTTCACATGCTTTGCGAATGATTGCTCGCATTTGATTCAAAACAACCTCTTCAATGATTTTTGCAGTCTCAATTAGCGGCTCCGAATGATCCCCGAACCCATGCATCATTTGTCTCACTTCTGTAGAGGAAAAAAAATCGAACACTTTAAACGTGAATCTGGACATCCGCGAAAACCTCTTTTTTTTAAACATACCTGCGGTATAATTCAGGGTTACAGGTTCGGTTTTCAAGTCCTGAGCATCGATCACCGGCTTCATAAACGTCGGCTCGGCCATTTTTCTGGATATTTTCCGTACTTACGCTGATAAAATGATTCGTTAAATGTACAGCTACGACATTCGGCTCATGTTCAGAACAAAAAACGCTGATGTAAACACAGGATTCCAAAGCTATATCAGCGCAGCGCCTACTTCTTCTTCTGTTTTATTGGCCGTGAGATGCTTGTCCATAGAGTAGTCTTTCGTATGCAAGTACGACTGCAACACCTTCGCGCCATCTTAGAGTCACGTGACGCGAATTCTGCGCGACCAACCGTTGAAACGGAGATAAAGCTGAAGCTTTTTAAATTTGTTTTGGTTTAGAATATACTTACTATAGGTATAGAACAAAACTAAAGAGAATTTAATAATTGCACTAAATCGTACATATCGTCGGTCCCTACGAAGACTAGCACAGTTCAAACTTTCTAGCGAATAGTAGCATAACTCAGGTTTTCTACTAAGATTAGCACGGATTTTCCGCGAAGACTTATAGCACAACTCGCGACTTTATTGTTACTTAAAAAGTGATTATTTCATGTTTCATTGAGATATTGGCTTTGTCAACTTAAAGAGAAAATCGGACATATATACAGACTTTACCTTTGAAAAGTTTTGAAAATTAAAGACATATGGTGATTTTCAAGCATTGAAACAAATTTTTTGAAATTTTGGTAAAAAATTAAAAGTTGTGACTATTTACAAATGTTGATTAAGAAAGTTATGCAAGAACATCAAAATTGTGACAGAAATTCGTTATTTAAACTTTGAGTTGTGTTTAAACTTTGTGGGAAATTCTGGTGCTAGTCTGTAAGTGTACGCGTTCTGAGTTGTACTCTTGGTAGAAAATTTGATGAACCAACAATATATGGTTTGCAAAATCCTGTTAATTTGCATCATTTATTCGATTTTTTTTTATTATTATTTGAGAAGGGATAAAATTATATTTATATACAAATAAAATAAGCATAAATTGAGAATGATTTATTTTTGTTTTGATTTTTATTGATTCTTTTTTTCATATTAATGTATGAAAAATTCATTTTCATCAATTATTACTCTAATAATTAACAATTTTCGATTCCAGATCGATTGCGTAAATTTTATAGCATTTTAAATAATTAAATTTTTAACAATTTTTTGCCGCATGTTGTACAAATAAATTATTATAATACAAAGTATAAATTCTTATATTAATACTAATCTAATGAAATATAAATACACGCCAATAATGTTTACAAATTTCTCTATCATAACATAAGAGGCCTTACTAGTAAATTGTCGAACCTCATTCCCATCGAAGTAAGTAAGGTCTCTAATTGTTGATCGTTCAAATGAGCCAGTGTCTTTTCAAAAAACTCGTCGGTGGGATCGGCAAAACACAGAGTATCACTCAACATAATAGCCGCATTTTCGAGTAGCTTCCGGCGTCTGAAGGCTCTGCTAAAATTCGAGTCCAATATCCATTCCTGGTAGATTGGAAATTTTGCTTCGCACAACCTTGCCTGGAATGTCTCGAAGATCTGCCTGTTTTTGACATAAAGCACCGATTTTTTTAAATCGGCGATCAATAAATCAAAAAACGAAATATGGCCTACCTTCTTACTCTTCATCTTCAACAATTCCTTGAGACAGTCTGCGTAGTCTTGCCTCAAGTATGACATTTCAGGTTTCAAGAATTCATTCTCAATATGGTCAACCTGTTCCTTCCACTCTATCGGTTCATAGGTGTAAATGATGTTGAGATTGAACTCGTTCAGTGCCATCTCCTCGTTGCCTGAATTCATCACAACAAGTTTGGCCGCATGTTGAACGAGGATCTCGTAGATTCCTCGAGCTCTGAGCCCGAGTCTGATAGCTATTTCAAGAATGCAACCGCATCCTTGAATTTGATACTCATTCATTATAAATGTTTGATTTATATCAGCGCCTAAATCTAGCAATAATCTTACCTTCGAATTTTGGTCTTCCATTGAATCGCTGCACGACATCACGGCATAGAACAATGGTGTATGACCGAAACTGTCTCGGGCATTGATATCCACACCTGGTGTCATCGCCAACTGACGAACATAATTGGCATCGTTGAATATACAGGCTTCGTGCAGCGGGCTCATATCGTTCTTACTGTGTCGAAGCATTTTCAGGAGTTGAGGATTGATGCCTCGAAGACACCAGTTGACTGGATTTACATTAGTGGCACTGACTAAGTATTCCTGGATGGCGTTCAGACCGCGTCGGTTTTCCTTGTTTATGTCCACACCGTATTCCAACAGCAAGTTGATCAGTTTCACACTGCAATCATCTCCACGTGCAAGTGCCAAATGAAGAGCTGTACCACCGTAATATCCATAGCTTCGACTGGGACACTCAGCGTTGACATCGGCGCCATATTTCAGCAAACTCTTAACGATGTTGATATCGCAATCGTTTGTTTCTATCACCTTCTGGAGTACAGTAAACCCGTTCGACGTGGTAGCGTTGACATCGGCTCCGTAACGAAGCAGGACATCGATAACCGGTTGATTGTTGAAGTAAGCTGCTTCGTACAGAACTGAAGCTAATATCCTTAGATCACAGCCGAGATCGATTTTTCTTTGGCTGTTGACGTTTGCGCCTGCGTGGATCAGCATCTCGGCGATTCTTGTTCGCCGCTGTTTCTCCGCTTCATCCATAGGAACAAACCCATTTTTGGCATACTGCCTGACGGCAAGCACGTGGAGTGGAGTTTGTCCATAGTCGTTCCGAGCGTTGACGTTGACGCCACGCTCTAGCAGAAAGCAAATCAGCATCTCGTTTTGCGCTTCTACAGCTTCATGAAGATACATCTCGTTTAGCGCATCTACAGCTTCATGAAGACACATCTTGTTTTGCGACGAAGTTGAAACTAGCATGTAAACAAATAAAATTGTTATATATGAGTGTACTGTTGAAATACAAAAGTACGTGCAAAAGAACTGCAAACTCTTAGCTTCCCTAAGCGTGTAAAATGGATGCGTCGGGATAGAAGACTCGCAGCAAACTGGCAGTTTCACTCACAGAACAGAAAATATATAAGGTTTCACTGCCATGGTGCGCGGTGGACAGTGATGGATGGACAGCGTCTCGGACATAGCAAATTTCCTCCCCCCCCCAACGCTCTTCTTCTAAAGGCCCAAGCGTTGGGCTGAAAGATGGGGAAAGCTAAGCCTTGTTTGTCCTTCTACTATTTCCTAATACGTTTCCTCCTACTACTACGATGATTCACTGTAGGTATTAAACATTGTAAATCACGTCCTGAAGTGCAGCTGCAGTTTAGGGACGATGTACATACAGACTACGGACAAAGTAAGTAGGAACTTCTTGTGGAAGTATTAGGTGACTGACGCGATCCAAATATTCGAAGTTTATTTTGTTCGACGACTGTACATAAAATGTTTCAGATGTTTGCGAGCATTTATCATAAAGTCTTCCCTACTGAAAAAAAAAATAAATAATGACATTTTCGATCGATTTCTCGCGCGATTTTTGCGCGATACATGAAAAAAAAAATGCCAGCAAAAAGACCAGCGCGAGAAATTGGTCGAAAAGCTCACGCAATTGTCGCGCAAGTTTTGCGCGATTTTTTTCAGTTAGGGTTCCTCAATTACTTCAGAAAACGATTCATCTATGAAAACGAGAAAATGATCAAAACTGATTCATAATTCGAAAAAATTATTATATGCCCTTTATAAAAAACAAAATATCAGGTGAAGCTCGAAGATAAGACGGAGCAAAATTCTCGTTGATTTCAACATGATTCTATCTTAGAACAACATTATTCTATTTTGCAAGCTTTTTTCCGCATATTATTTGTTTTATTTACTCGACATGAATATAAGGTCGAACTAAAAATAAAAGTCTATAACATAATCAAATAAAAACAAAAATCCGTCTCATCCGAAAATATCTAAATGAAATTAAGTGTTGCAAGATTTTCTAATATTCGTTTAGCAATGTCCAACACATATATTTTTATCCACATTTATACACGCGCTCGGTTCGATGATTTCGGTCACACCTGCATCATCATCAGTTGTATATAGCGGAGATGCGACACGATATGTACCGGGAAATTTATATGTAGCTGAAGGAGCTACATTGATGCAAAGCGGAAGGCTGCGCAGCCAATGACCGCAATAACTTTGGAAAGATCTACGATCCCCAGTCGTTATAATATTAATAAATTCAACATGAAGGGAAGATCAGATCGCGTTATATCGCGCCCGATCTCTTCTTATTAATGGGAATCAGCTTGCAGGGTGCTATATGGTACCTATATATAAGAAGCTACGACGTCGTTGCATTTCTTGCCAGTGCGATTCGAGTCTTTCTCTATAAATGAGCCAGTCGTTGTCGCTTTGTGAATTGGTTGAAGTTTGCAATTTTGGAAGGTAGTTTTTGAAAAAAAAAAAAAAATGCCCAAGTGGAAGATTACGGGGAATGTTGAGGATGTGGATGAAAGTGATAACGTGAGAAAATTTTGTATAGTGTGCTTGAATTAAAATTGATAATTTTTATATATAAACAGATTGCGAGTGAATCCAAGACAGATGAAGAGAAAACTGAAGAGGAGATAAGTGTTTCTGTAAAACTCAATTTACCAAAACTCAAGGCTAAAGTAACTGTTGATGATGCTACTGATGAGAAAGAAAGCGAAGAAAAAGTGGATGATGAAGAGAATCGCATTGAATCTGAAGGAAATGAGCTTCCATTCAGTGTTATTCAGAAGCAAAAGATGTTTCGAGAATTAATGAATGAAGCAAAGGAAAGGTCAAATTCATTCAAGTCGAAAATAATTTCACAATTGTATGAGGTAAAATTTGTTTGAAATTTTTACAGTTTGAGGATTAATTAAGATTTAGTTTAGAGAGTTTTTAAATCATGTCTTTGCAGGTTTTTAAAATGTTTGACAGTGATCACGATGGGTTTATAGATGAGAACGATTTGAAGTTTACTTTTACATCAATAGGAGAAACAGATGTATCGGATGAGAAAATAAAAGCTATGATAAGTGAAAGCTCGAAGCCTATTGATTTCCATGCATTTGTTGGCTTATTTGAGTAAGTATGCATATCTTGAACTAAATTATGCATGATATATAAATTTATTAGAAAAATTAATTCAGATCTAAAGAGATGGAATTTGATCCTGAAATGGAGTTGTTGACAGCATTTTACAAATGGGATACAAAAAGCAATGGATCTTTGCTGGAAGAAAAGTAACTAAACAACAATCGTTACATTTAATTATATTGATATATAATGATAAAAATAAATGTCTATTTATTTTTAGCTTGAAACAAGATCTTCAATCTTGGGGAGATAGATTTTCAGAAAAGGAAGCTGGTTATGCCTTGGAAGAAGCTCCTTTGTATGAAGATGATGAAAAAAGTACTATTGATTATGTTGAATTCTGTGCAAATATTTGTGGATTGCAAAATATAAGGAAGAGCGATCTATATAGAGAATATCAAGAAAAGTATTTGAATAATTCAACAAAATAGATTCGTAACAAAAATAGACTTTATAAAATCAAAGTATTGTACATACATACAGTCGGCAGAAATAATATTTACAATTCTTTTGGCTATTCTTTTAATGTAGTTGTTTCTCATTGAAATTAGTGTTGAATAAAATTCAAGCTATTTATTACAAATGCTTACTTTTTGTAATAATAGATTCATGGTTTGTTACCTTGATGATATTAAACTTTTTTTGGTCTTTCCCCAAATATGGATGTTCCTACTCGAACTAATGAACTACCCAATTCAATCTAAAAATAATAAAATTAACAATTAGCATGCATTCAACATATACTCATTTAATATATGAATAATTTCAATTGAATAACTTACTGCGTGTTCAAAATCTGTTGACATTCCCATCGACAATTCAACCTTTTTAATGTCAAGTCCTAAATCCTCACAAACTTTTACTTTGACATCTTTCAGAGCCAAAAAGTCTGGATTTGGACCTTTTGATACGTCATAGCCATATTCACCAATTGTCATCAATCCTGTGAATTCCAGATTGGGACACTTTTCAAAAATATATTTCACCATAGAAGATGCATTTTCAACTTCACATCCACTCTTTGCTGAAATCAATTTTTATACATTATTTTGAAACAATTATCAAACGACCAAATAAGAGTATGAAATATTTAATCCAACAAACCTTCTTCCCTACTGGTGTTGACTTGAACCATAATCTTTAACTTGGATTCATCACTTTTTCTATACTTTGGCCAAGCATTATCTAGGGCTGTTGCAATTTTCTCAGAATCAACAGTTTCAACTATATGGAGGTTCGCAACTTTCAAAAGTTTATTGACATTGCTCTTTTGCAGATGTCCGATGAAATGCCATCTAATGTCTTTACATTTCTCTAAGATTTCTGGGCTATTGGCTTTATCAGACAATTCGTTAACATAATTTTCTCCAAAGTGTCTTTGCCCAGCCTCATAAGCAGTAATCACGGCTTCGGCTGGATGAAATTTACTTACTGCAACAAGTTGAGGCTCAAAATATTTAAATTCCTAAAATGAAAAACTCGTCATCAGTACGTATACTTGTTTTTTATGTTGTCTACTAGTATAATTCGATTGAAAAAAATAAATAAAAGGTATAAACATATAGAAGCATAATAATACTATTTACCAATGCCCTTTTTGCCGATGCAGCAACAATTTTGTCGCGGATAGCTTGAAGGTTAGTTGCAATATCTACCATTTTCATCTGTGACTTTGCAGTTTCAAGAAATACTGAACTACAAATAATGAAAGATACCTATTGCTGCTTACCGAAAAGCATGAATAAATATTGAATCAAAGTAATCTTTCTAATCTAATCGCATGTATGTACTATGTGTACACTTCAACAATTCCGATTGACGTCTATAAAAACAGTGCGATGATGTATACATCAGATATATACCTACATATAACAGAACAAAACATCAGCTGATATAGAGCACGTGTGTTTGTGTATCTATACCTATTATTTGCAAATTCGCAGTCGGTAAGAAAGGAAATTTTAAAATGACATTAAAAAAATGCGACGTCATTACGTCAATAATGAAAACAAAAACATAATTAATATATAATACAGTTGGTAATTATAAAATTTTACAATTTTATTAAATTTTATTTTTAAAAAATGCTAAATTTTAGCAAAAATACAATTTTTATGATGTCGGTTAAGGGGATGTAATAGTTTTTGAACCATAATGTATAAAATATAATACACTTATGCATAATACGTATAATAATACTAATAGACTGCCTATAATATTATATGCGCCGGCTATAGCTTAGCTTGATTGTTTTGGTTATCATCGACAAAGTAGGTCTGATGTTTACCATCCAAGTGCATCTAACCGCGGATTGACCGCCGTTTATTATTGTTTTGGTGACTTCTCTTGACCCGAGGCGTCGTACGTTTATAATATACATACTTGTTAACATTTTTGTTATGTTATTAACAAAAAAATAGAAGTTTATCAATATCAACAAGCTTACAAGTGTGATAATGGATGAATATCACCAACAGCACGGATAGAATTATCGCTTACCGAATTGCTTTGAATTCGAGGTAACCTATAAAATTCCAAAACTCATTTTCTAGCCTATAACTGTAATAATCTTGATACTTAAAACTATATCATTTTTACGTTTTGTTGAAAACTGATCAATAAATATCGTGGTTTGGAATTCTTACGTTTTTTACGGTGTATCATTTCATTGACAGTAAAATGTAATCTGTTTGTTTGAGGGGGCTAACCTTAAAATCAGTCAAGGTCATGGTGTAATTTAAAGTTGATATATATTGTAGTTACTGCACAAAAATAAAATTTATGTACAATTTTATCAACATCTTTGTTAACCATTTATGTTGCAATGCTTTTTTTGAGTACAACTATTTTATAATTATAACTATTCGTTGTTTTTTTTTTACATACAGATATTTCAAAAATGAATGCTTTTCTGAAGTCAAAAATGAATAAAAATATAAATCGAAGTACAAAAGTATCAGGTAAGTTAAATCTGAGCTCCCTGTTGACTTTGATTTCAACATTTGTTAGAAATTTACTTGACTGATATTTAATAAATTTTATTTTTTAGATCCTTTAGAAATAAAACAAGAAACCTACAATCCATTGCGATGGGATCATACGTACTTTTCAAGAAAAAAGACATTTAATATTCAATCAGAGAGTAATACTTTATTAGATCAAACAGAAAGTTATCCTCCAGGTGAATAACTTTAATCTTCAATCAAAAATATTATAATATATATTGTTAACAAGTTTTTTGTATTACATTATAGGAATTACACGAATAGTTGATATAAATGATTTACTAAAAAATAGAGATATCACATTTCATTCAAGTGTACTGCAGCCACCTAATAGAGAGCCTACTACCCCTATACCAGGTAATTTACAAAATTTCAGTTTTCTTTCAATATGCAAAATAATTTTAAAAAACTTTTTGTTTTAGAAAATCTTAATAAAATTAAAAAAGAGCCACCCTGTGAAAGTAAGTATTTGAAAAATATGTTATGACATAATATTTTATATGTATATACTTCATTACTTGTATGGTCATAATAAAATATACAGCTACTATATACTACTATATTTAATTTTTTAGACTGTATGAGAAATATTGAACATTTTTGTATAGTCTGCAAAAAGTCATGGAATTATAGCAAAGATACAACACAGTGTTCCAATTGTCAGTCAACTTTGAAACTTCAATGTAAAATATGTCACAAGCGATTTAAATTTTTAAACAAAGTACATCAATATATACTACATGCTAGCAAAGAACTGAATATGCTATCAAAAAAAAAGCAAATGACATTCACATGTGAAAAGACACAAAAATTCGTTTGTTCAAAATGTAAATATGAAGCAACTCAAAAGGAACAGTTGATAGAACATATGGAAAAATTACATGGGCAAACTGCTGTCACAAATTCACATAAAAAATCTGCAGCAACAGCTTTGTACACTGAAACTTCGACTAATGTACCTGACAAATCAATTAGTTTAAACTTATTTAGTAAATCTAATGAAGTAGAGTCATTTGATGTGCCTACCGTTGAAAACTTTGTAGGAAACTCACCTAGTATATCTAATGGGAATAAATTGCTTAATATATCTAATAATATGCAAAACCTATTACAAGAAGTTGCTCAGGTTAAAGTATCTGAGAAAGCTAAAAACCCTAAGAAGCCACCTGAAATCAATTGTAATAAAGATGGTGATCAGTATATCGAAATATTCTGTCCAGAATGCAAAAAGACTTGTAAAAAAATTGTATATGATGAAATTGTGAAGCCAGTTTGTCGAGAATGTCAACAGTTAATGCTGTATCGGTGTACCTTATGCACAAGCCGGTACAAGTTATTGAAATATGTTCGTCTTCATGTGAAGCGTGTTTGTTGGCATCGATCGAATGGGCCAAAATTAAACTGTGCACATTGTGATTATAAAGCAGAAGAAAAAGCAACACTTAATTTTCACATAAAGTCCGAACACACGCCTAGAATTTGTTCAAAGTGTAACATGGAAGTTGAGAATGTTGCTGCTTTGAAACTGCATGTAATGCAATGCTCAGCAATCAAGAAAAATAAACATATAGTGGCAGAAGGTATTTCATGAGCTCCTCTAGAATATCTTATAAAAAATGATTAATACTTACATCTTTATGATACTTTTACAAACTTTCAGAACCTAATTTAGATGATGTCCCATTATCTATTCGTCAAAGTGAACTGATGTTAAAAAATTATCTGAATGAAAAGATTCCTATAGATGATGATGATAGTTATAAAATTGTTGAAAACAATCCCGAAGTATTAATAAATGAAATAAATAAAAATCCTTCAAAAATCATCAGTGAGTTTAATCTTATCTATATCATATTATAAAATTTATGGTTTTTGTGATGTGAAAAATATATTTGAAATTATTTACTTTCATTTATAGATAAAAATGGATGGACATCTTCAGTTGATTATTATTGCTTACAGTGTGATGAGAAAGCAAAAAAAAAATTTTCCAAGTATAGACCAACATGTCCAAAATGTAAAGAAAAATATGATTATCGGTGTATTAATTGTGAAAAATTATATGGGGGATATAACAGTATTTATAGGCACGTTAAACACGAGTGTCAAAATCGTTTTGAAATGGGATGTAGTTTATGTGACTATATCAGTACAAGGAAGTATCTTCTTCTAAATCACATAAAAAGTAGGCATACTATTTACAAGTGCTTAAGATGCAACTGTAGATGTGAAGGTTATATATCATTAAGAAAACATCAATCAGCTGACTGTAAAATTGATAATCCGCATGGGACTAAGCGTAAGAAAAATAATTTTTTTTATTTGATTATGAAAACCGTTGTTTTGTTTATCTAAACAAAAACACATCTACTTTACAGATCTCAAGAGGCTCATTGCTCTGTATTGCAAGTATTGTTATAAAAGATCAATAGGGCTCAGTGACGATAATGAATTGGTACCTTGTGATAAATGTACAATGATTATGAGTTTTCAATGCTTGAAATGTAATAAATTATTTGATGATCGAAAAGTTGCATATAAGCATGTAAAAGAAGAGTGCAAGCCAACTTTTCTATGTGATGATTGTGATTATAAAGCATACATACAGTATGATCTTGACGTTCACGTCAAGTATGTACATACTATTAGAAGATGTCACGACTGTGGAGTTCAGTTTAAAGATGAGTATATATTTAGGCTGCATCGGCTAGAAGAAATAAAAAAGAAAAACTTGCAAAAGAAACGTTTAGGTAATTTTTAATATTTATCATGTTTTTATGATTGGAATTACTGTTTACTATTTTAATTTAATTTTTAGCTTTAGAAAACGCAGTACTTCCAGCACCCAAAAGACTTGGGACCCAAAAGAGTGAGGAACAGTGAAAAAACAAAGTATTTGTATAAAGCTGGTACCGTCATGTGTTAAGTATTTAAACTTACTTTAGTAAGTAAAAATTAATTAGTAAATTAAAAATAAATTGTTTTCTAAAATGCAAGCAAATATTTTTTATATGCAATTTGAAATATTTTATTTTTTTGTAAATCGCTTAATGACGATTGTGAATAAAAACGTTACTTTGCTGATAAGTAAAAACTGCCATATTCAATGTTAGTATACCTGTTCTGATAATTATTTCAAAAAGCATTCATTGATTCTAAAGTATTCCACGTCCCCACATACACTTCTGTTGAACCCAAGAAATTTTGTTAAACCCTTTTACACTATCAAAATCGATATTATCAAATGCAGATAATATTGACAATATTGTCAAAAATATTGATATTCATGCAAAATAAAGATAAAAATCGCAAATAAAAAAAAAAAACAAACGCTGAAAAGGAAAGACATGCAGAAGAAGCAGAGGAAGAAACCACTTCAGCTTCTGAGATAGTTTAAGGACAGAACAAAATCGGCCAAGTATTATTTGACTGGGGTACTTCAGGTAACAACCTCTATAAATCCTATCATAAACCGAGGGTCGGGTGCACCGCCCATGGTTCTACTGCGTCTCCAATACGCATTTACTATAATATTGGTGAGTTCTACTGCTTCTCTAATACGCATGTACTATAATATTCTGCTCCTTGCAGCAGAAAATGGAAGGGGAAGCTTCTCTTAGAATCCTCTGAGGGAGAAGTGCCAGAGTCTATGACAGACTTGTCAAACACTTTAGTACCGACGTGCCGGTGACAAGTTCGGCTGCTCGATGAGCTCTCGTGCGTCAGTGTATTTATTGATCAGTGAAATTGTATAATTATTTTTCAAAGTTTTTGAAAACAGATTAGCTACTTATTAGCATCGGAACAATTCTTGGAAGTGCGAGTGACAAAAACTACTGACGAAAACGGTGACTTAATTCATATACGACAAGGCTGCCTCGGATTGTACAACAAGAACGATCAAAAGCGAATAGACAGAATTGATGTTCAACTGACAAACAGACACTAGAAGCCCTGAAGAATAATTTCGTATCCATCGACTACTCGAAGTTGTTTGCCGATTTTCAAAACAGCGTACGATTTACGGGATCACCGGTAAGTAGCATTGTTTACTCGACGCTGAATTAGTTGTGCACACATATTATTATAAACGTAAAACGTAATTGCAGGCTCCTCCGTGAAAGAAATTTAATAAAAGTATTATGGAGAATTCACTCTCAA
Source organism: Cecidostiba fungosa (assembly GCA_900474305.1). NCBI lineage: Eukaryota > Metazoa > Arthropoda > Insecta > Hymenoptera > Pteromalidae > Cecidostiba > Cecidostiba fungosa. Next base: position 65,065 of record UCOJ01000300.1, on the reverse strand, counting down.
CCGACAATACGTGCGAAAATCATTACAATCAGTCAGAAACAAGGAGAATGCCGCAGATATGGAGAAGTTTTACAGATGAACGTCCTTGTGTGATACCCTCGGTTGTAAACGACCATCAGCAGCAGCAGTTAATAAGAACGAATTACTACAATATGAGAAACTCTTACGAGCCAACGAGAGTGATAGATTATTTTCCAAGATCAACGTCGCCGTACAATCAAATCGTTCATCAGCCAGGATATTTCAGTGCACAAATGATCTATAATGATCCATTCGCAAACTATCCGCAGTGTCAAAGTTTAACCGGTTCGGATAGATTCGAAGTACCAGCGTCAGTCAATTTAACTAATTCGGTTCAACAGCCAGAGTACTTCAGTCCACTAATGACCTATGATTATTCGTTAAACGATTTACAAAATCAAAGTGTAACCGGTTCGGATGCATACGAGGTACCAGCGCATGTCAATGGTGTAAACGACTCGGCTGCGTATGAGGTACAAGCGTCAGTCAATACTGTAACCGATTCGAATGCGGACGAGGTGCCAGCGTCTAGTGTAGACAATCCGAATAAATACGAGGTTCCAGTGCCTAATAGTGATGGTGCGACAAATAAAGAGAACGACGATCCTCTAGATTTAACAAGCGAATCGCAGTTTAATCAACAATACTATCAACATTTCAAGAAAAGACGAGTAACGTATGAAGAACGAGTGAATAGCTCAGCTAAACTGGCCGAGGCGAATAATAACAATAATAATAATAATAACGATGACGATGGAACTGATTCAATGCAATGCTTCAAGCATAAGAAATTCAATCGTTCGGTGAAATACAGTACACCTTTAGAAAAGAGTCCTGATTCAAAATCGCAAGATAAGAAAGCTTAAAAACTGCCTTTCAAAGTATAATTTTCCATGAAAATCAACCGCGGTTATAGTGCATTATACTAACTTGCGAACGCTGAAATATATTTAAAAAAATATATATTATAAATTGAGAATTTAAAAAGAACTTTCGTTTTATGAAAGATTGCGACTGTAAATTATTACTTTAGATGTATTTTTAAGTATCATTTTAGCTTATATTTTATATTTGAAAAAAAAATTTTTTACAATTAAAACAGTATTTACAAAGATTTTTTAATCAAAATGGAGAAAGAGTCGTTTATGAATAATTCGGAAAGAAAACGACCTTTAATAAAATATTTTTATATAACACCTTTATTTAAAATTTAAAGTAATACATAGTTATTATTTGTTTAATAGTAAATAAAATCCATATAATCAAAATAACTTATATTTTTATAACGTATTTATGTATAGACTAGTATCACTCCATAAATTCATATTATAATAATTATACATATTAACCCGGTGCTTAAGTTTACAATAAAATCAAACCTCAAACGTAACTAGTGCCATCAGCATCTAAACTCCTGCACACTACCCTCTAAAAAGGGCATTCCGGATGATTCTCGCACCTGAAATAAAAAAAAAAAAAATCTCGCGTTACGAATAAGACAAGTCTCAAAAAGTCCTCACACTCACCCGTTAATCATACGCGAAAAAGTGAAGACCCGACCGTCGTCGCCCTGATCAAGCTCATCAAGCTGCTGCATCTCTTCGTCGCTAAGCTCGAAATCGAATATATCGATATTCTGAGCAATTCTCTCAGGATTCGTACTTTTAGGTATGACAACAAGACCTGTTTGCACCTGATGACGAAGCAAAATCTGGGCAGGTGTCTTGTCGTGAGCCTCGGCTATGGCCTGTACCACTTCGTGCTCTAATAAGCTCGTCTGGATTAAGCTGCTATCGGTTTTCATGGAGTTGGATGTACCAGGTGAACCTAAACTACTGTAAGCTGTAACAACGATGTCATGCTTGGCGCAAAACTCGCGTAGAGATCGTTGCTGGAAGTAGGCGTGTAGCTCGACCTGGAATTGGATTTTAATTTTTTAGAGGACTTAACTATTTTAAAATATTTGTTTGGAAGATAGAGACCTGTAGATTGCTTGGCTTGATTTCTGAATTCTCAATGATGTTTAAAATTTGAGCTTCAGTGAAGTTGCTGAGGCCGATTGATTTTGCCAAGCCGTTCTCTACTTGAGCTTCCATTGCCTGCGAGATTTTTAAATATAATAAAACCAAATGAAATTAATTTGTAAACTGCGAATTTATTTTTACCTTCCATGTTTCTAAGTGATTTGTATCCATATCCAAAACGATATTTCCGTCTTCGTCTATGGCCGATTTATGGTCTTCTTCGTCCTTGACGGTAGTTATCGGTGTGTGGATTAAGTACATGTCGACGTAATCCAAGCCGAGTCTTTCCAAGGATAGATTGAGATAAGTTTCGACGTCGGAAGCTCGGTTTCCAAAAAATGGTAACTAAAATATTGAAAAAAATTGTACTAATTGTAATTAACTGTAATTAATTTGTACTAATTTGTAATTAACCGCAGAGAACATTGTAAAAAAATAATTGAAATCCGATATACCTTAGTCGTTATGAAGAGATTTTCGCGCTCGTTACCATCGTCGAACCATTTTTTCAGACTCCGACCGATAGCCTCTTCGTTTTCGTAAATAAAAGCTGTGTCGATATGCCTGTATCCGCAATCCAATGCAGCCGTAACTGCTTGTTCTACGTCTTCCTCATTTGACTTGAGAATTATTCCGAATATTTGTTATTATTAAAATACTACTTTAAACCATATTTTTCTTTAAATAAATTTTATGATCATATAATAAATTATATGATCATAAAATTTATTTAAAGAAAAATATGGTTTAAAGTAGTATATTTTACCTGCCAAGTTCCCAGTCCCACAACAGGCATCTCATGACCGGACGAAAGTGTTATAGTCGTTGCCATATTGAAGTCACAGAAGTAGTAGAAGGAAAATTGCCTGTAGATAATAATTAATGAGTATACGTGATAAAATATTAACAAAGTACTAAATAATTTTGTATCTTGAAATATTAAGTTGTATTGTTATTTAATCGACTCATTAAAAAAAAAATTATCAATTTGTGATCGTTAAAAATAGGATTAAAAAATTAGTACTGCACGTAATTACGTTGTATTCCTACAGTCATTTACATGCATTACTCACATGCATACACACACCTCTATATTCGTGTGTATATTTAATTGATAATCGAGCAAGACGTTATAACTACTCTGGAATTGAGTAATATCAAATAAAAAAATTGTTAAATCAATAAAAACAATTAACTATAAAAGTTTGTCATATTGTATAAATAACACATCATGGCCATTATATAGCTTGCAATCGAAAAAAATATCGCGAAAATTGACACACTGACATTGAATTTACCTGTAGTGACCTTGATATATATCCTCGCTGACCTCCACAGAGATGTAACTGCAGAGCTTTAACAGGTGGTTCCCTCGGCGACACTGATATATTATAGTATACACAAACTTATATATTCTAACGAACCGTAGCTTACGAACGCAAGTTGCGGTATGAAAAGGACACGTCGATTCGTCCTTACCCCGGCTGCAAGTGTTTTTGCTTCTCTCTTTTATTGTTCTCTCTAATCATCGCATAAGTCGCATGTGTTTCCAGGCAACAGACTGACCAAACACACGCTTCTGCTAATTTTTTTTTCGCACTTTCTAGGACCTCGTCGATATATCGAGCGCGAAAATGCATCTGTGTGGGTTGGCTCTATCGATCCTTTTGCTTTGCGTGGGGAAAATGAGTTTTGAGTTATATGTTGGACGATCGATGGTTTTATTGGAGTTTTTTTTTTCTTGATTAGCTTGGAAAAAATTTTGAATTTTTTCTTGGAAAGGAAAGAAATATGAAAATTGGAACGGCTATGTGATAACGATCTTTTAGCTGTAGGTGCGGTTATAGATTTAAATCTTTTCGCGGAATTTTATTACTTGAAAAAGTGCGCTGATTCATAAATATAATAGCGTGAACTATAATGTGTTTGTAATAAACAAAATGTGTACTATTAGACGGAATTAGCTCGGTAATCGCCTTTTGGTCCACACTTATTTGAAATTGGAAAAGTAGTTATAATTTCTGACATTTTTTAATATACGTTTATTTGTAAAATTATATATAATATTTAATAATAAAAACTGAAAAATATATATGTATATTTTTTCATTTGCAATTAACATAATAGGGTATTTTCATGGAATAATAATTGTATAAAAATGATGATCAATAATAAAACTTTAATAAAATATTTATGTCATATACATATTTATTAATTTTTTAAAAAATTCAAAATTCTCGCGCGACTATTAGAATATTGATGCAGCGCCTCGAATTACTATAGAAGGTAATGCTGCTCTGTACTACAAGTCGATAAGTCAGATTTCAATAAGACAAAATTTTCAAAAAAAAAATTCAGTCGGTAAAGTAGTTTACCTCTTTAATTTTTTCATACGGATCACATTTTTTTTAATCCTTATAAAGAAAACTTTAAAAAATTATAGCATTCTTAAAAATTTCAACACCAAAAAATATAAAGACATTCAAAGCATATGCGCGATGGTAATCGACATATAAATCTCGCGCCCGCGCGAAAAAGCGCAAAAATCAAATCTCGTCCAGGCGAGTGGGTGATCGATGAAGTCCGACCGAAGAATTCTCTAATCGACGATCGACTACCTCCCGGGGCTTGCATATACCTATATAGATATGTACCCAAGTCCCATATAGTATCGCACACATATATCTCTGTCCTTTTGGTACCGCATTTGTTATTTTCGGTCCTGGATATATGATGGGCTGAGGTGATAATAAAATGTATATAAACGATCGATGGGTCGTTCTGACATTCGCGAACGTTGACCGTTCAATTGCTACCTGCGCTATAGTGTTGGTGTTTTTGTTTTGTTTTGTTTTGTTTTGAACGTCTGGTGCATGATGATACAATCTCGCGCAGGTATTGAGACGTTTAGGGGAGACGGCGGTGTTATACTGCAAGTTTTGAAACACTTATTGTACTATTAATTTTTTTATTTAATCATGTTTATAATTTATTTTAAAAACAAATGTGAAGTAGAATTTTTTTAAGGTAGATTCAAAGCAGTAATTCCAAAAGATATAATTACTTAATTACACCATAAAGTACTCGATCAATAGGCACAGATACACGTGGGCAATCGAAAAGAACAAAACATCGAGCAAAACACGTTAAATTCCTAATAGCAGACGCCGCGGCGACAGCTCGAGAGAGAAAGAAAGAGAGAGAGAGCGACGACTGGTCATCAGAGCTTGCGTCTCATTTGTCCTCATCAGTTGAAAAGTGTCCTCCGCACGAGCGAGTTCTTGTTTGGTTTCCCGTGTATATATACCTGTGCGATGGCAGGATCAATTGTGCGATTATAATAGGAATACATCATCATTATTATTGTTATTATAATTAGTGATTAGCAGTGCCCGAAAACATCCGTGTATTATGGACAGCCGGACTGACAGGTGAGTGTGCTGATATTTCGTTGTTTACTTATTATTCCAAGTATTATAAGATCGCAGCGCGGAAACAAAGACATTTTTAGAATAGCGTCGTCGAGGAAATTCTTTTTGTTTTGAAAAGGGAATTGAGGATATTTTATAGTTATTAATCGGTTAATTCTGTTCGATAATAATATATTAACAATTATAACGAAAGTGATGTAATAGGTATACTAATACGCAGCATTATGTTGCGATTTTCTGACCACGTGCGTTCAAGGGTGTAATGTGTTCTGACGCACATACTCTGTAAGGAGAGTAGATAACATAACACCGCGCTATCTAAAGCGCATGTTTTTGATCTTTGCATTTTTTTTTTTTTTTATAAATTCGCTTGAACTGTAGTATAAAGATTTTCGAAAACATCCCTGCTTTGTATGCCGATGCTCATATGCTTTTTATGCTGATATATGTATATTATATACCTTATCCTTTTCTGCAGAAACATGGAGATTCATTATTGCGAGGCCGCTACTTCGAGTGCACAAGATGACAAGTTATCAGGTGATTATTTACGACTATTTTTTTATGACTACATTTCTCGATTCGCTCGTTTTTTTTTAACTTGTAATTTGTGTTTATTTTTCAAGATGATCCCATTTTCAATTCAAACGACGTGGAATACGTTACCGAGCTGCATCACGATATTCGATCGTCAGAAAATGCAATGAATTGCTGTGATGATGGGGAAATTATGTGGATTATGCCTGACAGTACCACAGGTAAAATAAAAAATAGAAATTTTTTTTTCTAATTATGTCATTGTATCACTGATTGTATTAATTTTTATTTCAGAAGGCTACAGTATTTTACCCTCAGAAAACAATAATCATGATAAAATTGAAAGCTGCAACATTTATGGAGAACCTTTTAAAAATAACAATGATTCTTACTGCAAAAATGCACAACAGATTCATATAAAAGAAGAAGTTATTGAAGATTCAATGGTGTCTAGTCAAGATTATTATAATGGTATTAAAGATTAATTTTAATTTTTTTTTATTCAAAATTTTTATAGTAATTGTACTAATTGACATTATTTTTGAAACTGTAAAAGTTAATGAGATATCTGACAATGGAAGTGCAGCAAAATTGATGCCAAGCCTAAACCTTTGTGATGAGACTCCAATTATTGATGAAAATAATGCTGTAGAGGATGAGATGCGCAGTGCAACTGATTTCATTAATCAACAGAAGAGGAATGGTATTATCAGTTACAAAATATATTCACAATTTTATGATATTGTAAGTAATATTTTCATAAATACTATTTTTTGCAGAGATATTGAACTTGCTTCGAATGTATTGCACCGAATGCATAAATGTAGGCTCAATCAATGGTCTTCCAGGATCAAAGAAAAAATGTGTTAAATGTAGCAGGCTCTTGAAATTCAAATGCTTAAAGTGCAAAGAAAGATTTAAAAAATATAACACTGCTTATGATCACGTCAAGTTTAGATGCATTCATGATTCGCTTTTAAAATGCTCCAAGTGCAATTACACGACGATGGATGAACGCAATTTGTTAAATCACACAAAACAGAATCATGGTAATAATCAATGCTCAAAATGTGGTGAAAAATTCAAGAACTATACAACGTTGAAAAGACATCAACAAGACCAATGCAAATTTAAAACTCCAAGAATTAAAAAAAAATTAGGTACTGGTTTTTAAATTATTTAATTGATAGAACATATTAATTACAAAGTACTAATTTATGATGAAATCAATTGCTTTTTAGGTGTTTACAATTATATGGAACATTTTTGCAAAACGTGTAATAAAATCATATCAACAGATCAACATTCATTTTATAAGAAATGTGATGGTTGTCAGCAGTATGCATGTATGCAATGTAGAAATTGTAAACATCCATGTAGGAATAATATGGCCGCATATGTACATTTAAAATTTAAATGTCAAGTCTTAAATTTAAATTGTTCTTACTGCAATTATAAAACATCAAAAAAATTAGTCCTTGAAAAGCACCTACACGATTTACACTTGCCTCAAAAGTGTAAAGTATGCAATGACGTCTTTAGTGGTAGAATATCATTAGGAGTACATAGACATAAACTTCATAAGAAGCAAACAGTTGCTGCAACAAAATCAGCCCCTAACAAGCTGCCCAAGAAATGTGGAGTCTGTGACAAAGTATGCAGCGATAAGAAATCATTAACACTACACATACTCGAATTTCATAAAAAGCAAAAAGTTGCTGTAAAAAGAGGTAATCCATCTATAAGCTTGCTGCAAATTAAATGTTAGTTATTTATCATACTAATTTTACTTTTTTTATTTTTCAGTAGAAAACAGTTGGCATGAAAAATTTTGTTCAAAATGTGACAAAGTTTTGGATAGAGAAAATGGCATAGCACCAAAAAAATGTCCCAATTGCACATCTACAACCTTGTATCAGTGCACGGTTTGCTTTAAAAGATACGCTTATAAATCTAGTATATATAGCCATTATTACAAAACCCATCGGACGTCTCCTAAAAGAATAGAAAGTGTTGTAAAATGCTGTATCTGTGAAAATATGATTCCTTTGAAAGGCCTTCGCGAGCACATGAAAACGACTCACACTACTATATATTGTAAAAAATGTGGTGTGAAATGTGAAAATTATGATTTTTGGATGAAGCATAAAGCAAAGGAATGTGGCTCTAACGATGATGATCCTGTTAAATGTTCTATATGTGATTTTTTAACCACTAGCAAAGATTTAGAAAGGCATATTAAGTATCAACATACTACCATTGACTGTCAGAGATGTGGAGTGAAATTAGAGAATTCCAGTGTAATAAAACAGCACCTTCGTGATGAATGTATCTTTGGAGATAAAGCTACTATTAGTTGTCCTATATGCAATTCTTTACTTAAAAGAAATAATTTTAATAAACATATGGCTAAAAATCATTTCTCTGATGTTGATCATCAAATGACACAAATTTATGGTAATAGTAGCTGTCATAGCTGTACTTTGTGTGGTTTTATATTCATTACAGCTAAGGAACTCACAAAGCACATTAAGTATACTCATAATACTTGGCCATGTTCTCAATGCGGTATAATTTGTGACAGCTTTTATTGTATGAAAAAACATCAGGCATACGAATGCAGTTCTGCTACAAATTGTAAGTATTGCCAGCATTTGTGTGCCAAATATGTTTCACTTTCTATTGGACATTTATTTTAAAAATACATATTTTTACAGATAAAAGGGTGGATAATATCAATATCTATTGCTCAGAATGTTGCGTAGCTGCAAAATTGATTTATGCTTTGAAAGTATCAAGATGTTCAGTTTGTGAAGGTGTATTACAATTTCAATGCGGAATATGTAAGAATAACTATAAGAATTATGATGGTGTGAAATCACACATCAGAAAAGTATGCAATGTAGCACATAATAAAGTGCATTAACAATAGTAACCAGAGTGTTATATAGATTTTATCCTTTATAAGTGTTTGTAAGAAACTTACGAAAAAGTATTGTTTAATATTAAGAAAAATATCACTTTTATTATATCTTGTATTTTACTAAGAGATGCTTTATATTAGATATACTATAATATATTATATAAAATATATCAAGCTGTATATCATTATTAGTTGGTAAAAAATAAATAAATGTTCCTGCTAATCTAGAAAAATGATTCTTTGCGACAAAATAAACCAGAAATCTAATAATTAAAATTTTGTTATATAGTCTGTTAAATGCACGTAAAAAATATGCAATAATTAAATTATTAGTTTACGTATACGAATAATACACGGACGGTAAAAGAGCCTATTGCAAGTATCGAATTTATCTTTCATATATGTATAGACGCGACTCAGCATAATATATAATACTTATATACATATACTTTTCCGCTATTTTTCTCTTGCGCACTTGCTAGTCCCGACGAGTTTTAGCAGTTCTCATCAGTTCACATCTTCACTACTTAATAACTTCACAGTCGCGACTCGCGGATGAGTGATGACAGATCGAGAGTTCATCGTGCTTCTCCCGAAAGTGTAAGCATGTAACTAAAGTATATGTATTAAGATTACGCAGTCGTCAACAGTGTTCACTTCATCTGTATACATACTTTTGAGATAGATATATCTCATACATACAGGTAACTTCTGTCAGGAAAAATGAACGAGTCGAAAACCGCGAAACAACGGACGACCGATGGATGCAAAGAAGCCATCAACGGTAAAGGTAAGTTCGATTTCCTACTAATTAAATACTGATGCGATTCAACGAATTTACGGTGAAAAGACAAACGAGGGCTTGTATTTTCGGGGGGCAACGATCTCGTCTTTGCCCAACGAGAATTGACCGTTACAGACACCCTTTCGCGCGCGCGCTCGAAATTCTTGCGATGTAAACAAAGGAGACGTTCCTGGAAAAGACAACTGCATGACACGAGACTGTGTGTTATTGCTAATACGTAATATTATCGGCGTGTCTGATATAGCCCGAATCGATTAGATTTCAATGCGAATTTATCAGTTTTCTATGCCGCGCATTCATCTCCTCTCGGTATCGATATATCTATAAATGCATAAAATCGAAAATCCGTTATTAAAAATTTTATAACGTACAAGAACTGTTATAAGCTTCGTCCCTTTTTTTTGAAGCTTGAAAATGTTCGAACATGAAACCCGAAAAACCCCAGATTGTAAGTAGATATACGACCATAAAACGGTGTCCTAATCCCTCAAAAACAAAGAGATCCTTTTACGCTTCGACACTGTAGGCAATAAAAAAAGTGTTCCCAAAGCTCGGAATCTTTTCCATCCGGCGCACACATGTATGTATAGGGTTCCATTTACAAAAAAGGGTCCGCTTTTCTTCAGGGCGTTTTTATTGCCCTGGGCTCCAAGTGCTTAATGACGGGAAAACCCTCCTAGCACGTGGACGGCATGTCGAGTGGTGTTTTGGATCTTGTCAGATTTCGCCGAGTGCGCAGTGGAGGGAAACTTACAGTTTTCGTCGGAGAGAGAGTCTACTCTTGTCGTACGCCCGGCGCTTATGGTCAGTCGATGTTATAAACTCTCCGAGTGAACTTGTGCTATTTCTACAGTATATTTATGTTTACGTATTTCGTCTTTATTATACAGTGTTAACGCTTTGTGCCGAGTGATTTTATTTTGTTAATGAAAGTTTAAACGTCTGGCTGCGGACCGTAGGAGAGGTATATACATATTGTTGCTATTTTGTTTAAATTCAAAATCCTTTGTTATTTATAATCGTTACTTTCTATTTGTAAATTATAAAGTATATAATATAATAACGTAGTTGGCTCGATAATTTTTACGGATGTAGTTCTTCGAACTTCGTTTGTTTTTCTCGTGGAAATAAACTGTGTGTGATATCAATTGTTGCAGATCCATCTGGCATGATGAATTTTTATTCTCACAACCAAAGAGCTGCGACTACTAATGTTGTACAGCCAACATTTCGACCAGGTAAGCAAATTTCTTGCGAATCGCGCATTTTTTTATCACTTCCTTGTGCCTCTTGATTGCGTCACATTTCTATGCTCATAATATCTTTAGATGTAAGTTGCATTCATTCTATAAGCTTTAAACTTAATCATTTCAGCTGTTCCTTTCAAGATGAATTTTTACGTCGAGAGAGATTCTCTGATCACAGAGCCTGAACCTGTAGAAGCAAAATCTGATACAAATACAAAAAATAAGTGCCAAAAAACAGCTTCAAGTAAGAACATTTATTTAAAAATATTGCATATTAGTGGTATGTATTTAATCTAAAATTTTATTTTTGATTATTGCAGATTCATTTATTAAAAAGAATAACAATCACGAGAGAGATCCAATTAAAAACAATACCGCAAATACCAAAAATCCAATATCAGCATTCAAATCTGGTACTTCTACATCCTCATCCACTTCATACAATAAAGAGTTAAATAAGGATAAAAAGCATTCGATGCCCGATTGTGCTGAAAGTAGGAATTAAATCATCATAAATATTTATACAGATGTGTTTCTTTTTTTTTTTTATGCTTATACCTTTTTTTGTTTCAGAAATTCCAAAACTTCGTATCCGTATCTCTGCTTTAGATAAATCCAAGAGTTCGATTGGAAATTATGGTAATTTTGTCAAGGCTGCTGAAGTAACTGAAGCTTATAATAATGAAAATGATTGTACTCATAGTCCTGATACAGCATCACAGCCAGTGAAAAGGCTTATCGAAAATAATGACCAAAAAGTTGACTCAGTGAACCAAGCTCTTAACAAGAAAAAACGAAATAAAACAGGTAATTTGGACAAATACACTGTTATTTTTACACTTATGCCATATGGGTTTTATAAAAGTAATTCTTCTTTGATTTATTTTATTTATTTATTTTTTGTTAGTAATACCAAGTTTAATTCAGTTGATTTGTGAAAAATGTAAAAAGAAAAAGAATTGCAAATCACGAGAAAAGAAATGCATTCCATGCAATGAACTCATGAAATATCAATGTCGACAGTGCGAGAAATGTTTTATAGATCATAGAACAGTTTATAGGCATGTGCAAGTTTATTGCATCAATGATGAATCACCATCTTTTAAGTGTTCTAAATGTGATTATGTTACAAATAAACAGTATCTTATCCCAGTTCATACTAGACAAGTTCATGCTCCACAAAAGTGCCTTGAATGCAGCGCCGAATTTGAAAATCGTTCACTGCTTAGAAGACATTTTTTTGAGTGCAAAAAACACCGTTAGTAGTATTCATTTTCTCTACATTTAAGCTTGCATCATGTATTATAACATTATTCATCAGGTATTTATATAATAATATAATTAAATTAATATTATAATATAATTTTTACAGAGTTCTATTCTATGATTGAGCATTATTGCTGCAAGTGCCGAAAAGTCATATCAGGAGGAGAAAAGTTAGACTGTGATGAATGCAACATTGCTCTTCACATACGATGTACTAAGTGCATGACTACGTGGGAAACTGATAATAATGTATACAGACACATGAGATACTGTTGTAAAAAAATTGATCTATGTTGCAATGACTGCGATTACAAAACCTGTGTAAAATCTGATCTAAGAGAACATATTGAAAACAAACATATGTTGAAAAACACATATGAATGTGAGAAATGCGGTGATAAATATAATACCTCTGTAGCTCTTAAACATCATAAGATAACAAATCATAAATGTAAGTATTTTTTTTAATTAAAATAGTTCATTACAACAGTATTGCAAGTTGAATTAGACAAATTTACAATAATAATTTTTCAACCTTTCAGCTAATAGACGAAAGACTCTTCAATTCTATTGTTCAAATTGTCAGAAATCGTTCAATACGATAAGCAGGAAAAAAACGGAGTGTCCAGAGTGTTCAAGACTATTAGAGTATCAATGTGCATTTTGCTCCAGTATATTTTCTGAATATTTGTCTGGACGTACACATGTGATAAAACTTTGTAAAGGCAATAATAGTTTTGGTGTTAAACTCCAAAGAAGAAACCATTCAAGTGGCAATGATAGTATTATAGAAAATATGAATAACAATGTTCTTAATGCTCAACATGACAAAATTCAAATTGAATTTAGCGACGCTTATGGAAATCATCAAAATGTCCATATTGAGAAGGAAAATGTTGTTAATGTTCAACATAGCGATATACAAAGTGGAATCAGCAATGGATGTGACAATAGTTTAACTACACATATGGAAAAGGAAAATGTCTTTAATGTTCAGCATTACAATGTACAGAGAGGAATCAGCAATAGTGATGAAAATAGTTTAAAGGTACATATGAAGAAGGAAACTGTCCCTAATGTTCAACATTACGATGTACAAAATCATCTAAATGTACATGTCGAAAATACATGTGCCCCAAATATTCAACATTACAATGTTCAAAATCATCTAAACGTACATATGGAGAATAGATATGACCCTAATGTTCAACAGTACAATCTACAAAACCATCAAAACCTGCATATTGATAATACCTCTAATGTTCAACAGTACAATATACAAAACCATCAAAACCTGCATATTGAGAATAGAAATACCCCTAATGTTCAACAGTACAATGTACAAAATCATCAAAATTTATGGATCGAGAAGGAAAATATCTCTAATATTCAAAAATACAATGTACAAAATCATCAGAATGTACACATTGAGAAGGAGAATGCTGGTCAGTGTTATGCTATACAAAGTGGAACTAGCAATATTTATGAAAATCATCCAAATTTACAAAGTGGAGTCCAGATTAACTCTGAAAATAGCTCATTGTTTAATTCTCTATACACGAAGTCTGAGAATTTAAAAATATTCGCGAATCCCACTAGTCATTTTTGCCCAGAATGTGGTTTACAATCTTACAACTATCAATTTATAGAATTACATCGATTAAATGGATGCCAAACAATGCAACAGCGGATTCAGATTAATAGTAAGGATTTATATGTGTGATTACATTAAGTTTACTTTCTTTTACTATATTATGCACAATATATAATAAAAATTAAATTATAATTGCAGCAAAGAAGCCTGACATCGATATATTTTGCCAGAATTGTAAATCGTATAATCAATATTTTGATGGACCAGTTTCACAAATATGTTTACAATGTAACAATAGATTACAGTTTATATGTAGAAGTTGCGTCACTTTTCACGCAAGCTTTTCAGATGTTAAGAATCATATAGAACAAGGCGCATGTTACAGACGTAATCATACGTTTTCTTACCCACAGTTTTAAAATCAGAATCAATTGTATCCTGCTCACGTTAATGCGCACATAAATTATGCGCAGATGTATCAAAATTATGTTACTTATAAGTAGAATTACCATTGTATAATATGTACGCATAGTTCTAGGATAACTTGTGATCTTGTTTAGCGAAATTTTTTACCGCAATTGTCTTACCATTTAGCGCTTATCTGTCTTATAGTTACTACTTTTACTTTTATTATTATGAGTTATCGATGTGAATATTGTGTACAAATCGTTCTCTCTGTCACAATAATCGATCAAAGTTTTATTTTTAAACAACTGCAAGTTGTAGTGGACTGTTTTATAATTTTTTAAAGAATCATAAACTTTTTGAAACAACATTTTTTTCTTTTTTATTATAGCCACAACTGTTTTGCGCAAAAGAAAATAATAACATCTGTATAATATATATAAAGTTAATTACGCGTTCTCCGCCTCGACCAATCAACATTAATCCGCTTATGCTTCTCGCCACCAAAGTAGTTTGCCACTGTGTTTGGGTGACAAAATCCACCAGAGAACAGTCGCTTATAACAGTCTTGATATATTCGTATCTCGAGCCTTTGACACTTATTTGCCACAGCTGGAATGAGAACTTTTTGTGTTACAGTTTTAAATTAAAAACGTTTTAATATCGTTGGAAATTTTTTCCCCTTTGTTTTGCTTTGACATCTGCATTGCGAGACACTTTAATTTAAATGGAGCTCCATTAGAATAATTATAAAGACAGCTCGTATATAAGCCAGAGATATGTATAATTTGAAGAGAGTCAAGGTCTGACAGTAACGGGACGACTTCATCCATATAATCAACTCATCAAAATGATCTAGGAAAGAAAAAAAAAGTTTAAGTGGATTCCGTGTTCGCCTAACGTTTTCTCGTATCTAAATAACAATCCGGACTACTGTGACACTTGGTTCTAATGATCAACGAACCAAACGGAGAGAGGCTAATTCTACGCATAGCATCGAAATTGATCTCTAAATCGTTTACATATTATCAGCGTTCGATCTGTATAATACAGATTACAGTAGCGTATTCCGTCCTTTATTTTCAATTTAAAAAGTGTCGAGCGATTTTATCTCGATTCCCGATGATTGAAAGGCTCGTGTGTTATGAAGCATTTTTATTCTACTGATCGCATATCTCGATAATATTTTAAAATCATTCGTCTACAATATGTAAAAAAACGTATTAATTAAACTTCAGTCGTCTTCTATATTAATAATTACGCCAAATAATATTAAAAGCTTCGAAACATGTTAATATATACCTTGTTTAAAAAGCAGACAAAGTGATAATTAGTTTCTCGATTTCCGAGCCGACAGCGGGGCGCGGGAGCATAAATGACAAAGTGATTGAAAAGTATAATCCACACGGACAAGCACCTGTAAATTATCTCTTTCCGTTCTCCAAATGGGGTACGGCCTACTCTCTCTCTCTCGACTATATCTATCTCGCTCTATTCATCAAAAGCTCCTTCTTTTCGGTCGTTGCTCACACCCACTTCTTTTAGCTTCTTCTTCTTCTTCTTTTGTTCGCCGTCTCTCCTTCCATTCATATGCACAAGACACACGTCGGATCGAATTTTCGAGCATGTCTGTCACTTTTATTCGAATTTTAATCTACCATATGATGATAAATATTATAGTATACATATTTTCAAAATTAAGCGCAATATCTTGCAAACAAAAATTGAAGAAGAAAAAAATCGCTATCGTATTTCTTTGAAAATTAAACGTTCTGCAGATTTCTCGGTGATGTATGCGAAGCCCTCCCATATTTCGGGATGATTATGGGTTGCAGGATGCATTAGACCGGCATCTAAACAAACCGCTTCCACGTCTACCAACAGTTTAGGCCCACGGGGCGTGTTGCCGATGCGCTAACTCTTTCCTGCCTGCGAATTCTTCGACGACTCGAGGAGGTAGCATTATATTTTTGTAATATTTTTATTTAAAAAATTATACCTTTTCAAGTACTTATAACACTTGAATTTTTTCTCATACAGATTTATACAAAAGTGTTGCATTAAATCTACACTTGCACCCGAAGAAGAAGAAGTCTCTCGAAAATTCTTAATAAAATGGAAAAAAGTGTTCGCCCGAAGGGGAAATATCGCGGCGGTCCTTCGATGCTTCATCTCAGGCTATTAATTTATTCGCTGGCAAGTGCGGCCTAAGTACGGTGTAAACGTACTATATATGTAGAAGATCGAAGTCGATCAGTTTGCTCGATAGGAGCGTATATTGGGGGGCGATCGACGCACAGGTTCGTTGATTGCAGGGTGCCGGCAGTGTTTGCTTTATAAATCGTGTGTGCTGAGAGAAAGGGAAGGAGAGGAGATCGCTCGTGAGTGTCTAACTGGCGAACAATCGAATGTGTTGTATATATAAGGGGGAGACACGAAGGGTGGGTGTATGTGTGGGATGGAACTTTTGGAGAATCGATGTGTGAGACTGAATTTTTTTTCTTTTTGGTGTCTTGAAATTTTTTTTTTCGCGTTAGTGTTTAATTATACTATTATTACTGTACATAATCTATATACACAAGATTCTATGATAAGTGACTTACGCTGATGCTGCATAACTCAATGTTAATTTTTGAATTGTAGTTTTTTCTTTGTAAAATATACGGAATAAATTTAAAAAGGATTAAAATTAGGAATAAATTTTTCAATACTATACGACGCGAAAGATTGTATTTCTGATACTGATAATAAAAATTGTATAATCCAAGGTGTCAGAAAATATACGGATCTAAATTGCTTCTCGCATCAGTTGCTATATAAATCAAAGCGTTTTATTCCCACAACGAAAACAATAGCTTATTATTGGCATTAGGAAACGATCTCAACTCTATCAATCCAAGATAATAATAATAATATTTCAGAACACTATAAATATTTTCAAATCGAAAAAACCAACAAACCTGCAGTCGAAATACATATACACGATATGCGTCAAAGTGCAGACGTATATGTACATATACAAGAGCGAGTATATATATATATATATTCTCGCGCTTACAATTAAAATTAAGAGCGCATCGCGCAAGAATGCATAAAGTGCGCAAGCGAACGAAGAGAATATCTTTTTGCCCAGGGTCGTAATCGAGTTTCGAGAGAGAAAGAGACTCGCGCGAGGCCCCTCATCATCATCATCATCATCATCATCATCATCTCTCGGGGTGTATAGCGTGTTTGCTCTGCAACGAGTCGAGAGGCTCCATGCGAGCAAACAAAATGAGAGCAGTCGGAACGGAGCCCGTCATTACCGGGTTATTACCTAAGTATCGGCCGAGCGATTCGTCCGGATAAAAAATTCATTCCTCTCGGCTTCTCTCTCTCTCGCTCTCTGAAAGCCTCTTTATTATCTCCTCACCTTAGCGCACGTTTATTCTCCCCCCGGCAGCACAGGTTTTTCAAACCAATGTTTTATATATATATATATACAGCGTTAAGTGCCAGGAGACGTAAAACGCTAATGTGTGCTGCAGCGATTTTCGGACTGCAATATCGCCTGTGTGTATATATAACTGAAGTTTCTAGACTTAGCTCTCTCGTGTTTGTTTTGCTCCTTCTCTCGTTTTTCATATTTCTTTTTATTTTACTCGTCGGGATAGTGATTTCGGTCATCGGCCAATTAATTTTTCTCCCTCTCTGGCACGGTTTTTAATCGACGAATAATATCAACACATCGCGCCTTGAATTCTCGAGAGGAGAGTAGCGAATGCGAGAGATCCTTTTGTCGTGTTTTTTTTCCTCTTTTCAACGCTGGAATGCTCTGGCACCCGTAATTCAATAAATCACAATCCAATTTCGAGCGCGAGATATCAATCGGTGCGGAGCTCGATCGTGTTTCGCTCACTTTTGCAGCGAGATTTTCTTGCTATACACACTATAATATGCCTGAAGTTATTTTGTATATAGGTATATTGTAGTGTAAGGAAATTTTGTTTGTCTAATTGTTATTTTGTTTTCAGACGTAAAAAAGGAAGTAGTGAATTTTGAAGATTTGAACTGCGACTGCTTGATGCACATATTTTCATTCCTTCCGATTGTGGACAGAGCGAATGTGCAAAAAGGTAATCTTAATAGATGGATTTTAATTTGTAATTTTAATAGTGTGGTGTGGTGATAATATAATTTTTGATTTATTGATTTCAGTGTGCAAGCAATCGTATTCAGCAAGTCAACAGTTGTGGAGAAGCTTCAGACGATTGGACGTGGATAGAGCTAAGTGGCATTCTGGAAACTTAAATGAATTTAAATGTGTTGAGATGCGCATATTTAAAACAGTTCTGGAAGGATGTGGTAGTTATTTGACTGAAATAAATTTCACGCATTTGTGTACTGAGAATGATTATTATGATAGTCGTATGTTGAATTACTGGGATATTTCTACTGAATTATTTTTTGACGTAAAAGATAAAAGTTTAGAAGTAGGCTTTGAAGGCATTAAGTCTTTAACGTCAAATTGCACCAGAATCGAGAAACTGAGCTTGTGTTCTTTTATCATAGCATCCGATGAACAGCATCTGGTGGATCTTTTCAGAAAGAATAAGAAAATTCGATTTCTTAATCTAATAGGATATCGTATGACTGGCGCTTGTTTTTCTGAATTATCCGCTGAAATCATTACATCATTACTTCTACAGAAATGTTCTATCTTGCTGAATGAAAACCTTTGCACGGTTAGTCTCATAATACTCGCACTATCGATTTTTTCTAATAATCAGTATAAATGTTTTTCTATGTAGAGTTTGATTTTTTTAGTTGTTGCAGAAGTGTACAAATTTACATACTTTATGTCTAAACGACGCGTACTTAGAATATCATGATGCATACAGCAACGTTCTAACAATTGTTAGTTCAAATAACATTCAAAGTTTAAGAGAATTTTGTTTGGGAAACGTGGCGGACGAAAGTTATGAGAAATATATATTTGGAAGCTTTGAGGTGAATCATACATTTAAAAACTTGATAGCTATTCAAATCAATAGTGCTGTAACCGAGTTGATAGACGACTGCCTAATCGCATTAGGTAAACATTGTAAAAACTTAAACAGAGCAGACTTCAGTGGTAAGTTTATGTTTTATGGTACTATATTATCAATATTATCCGCGATCATTCAAATCAATTTAATTGTTTCATTTCAGGTTGCTTTTATGTGGAAGATGCTGTTCTTATAAATATTACAACTTTACCTAAGTTAGAGGTGTTGTGCATCGATGATATGTCACGCATCACAGATAATTCACTCACTCACTTGTCCGAAAATTTAAAAGTTTTGAAATGTGCTACAAGTAAAATCTCAGATACTGGTGTCGCTACTCTCTTAAGCAAATCACAAAATATCGAAATTCTAGAATTATCGTTCTGTCCACTTATTACTAATAAAAGTGTACATCATGCTATAGGCGTCACAAAATACCGTACTAATAATGTAATTTTAAGCATGTATGTTGAAGATACTTACATAGAGCAATGGAAAATCCAAGAAGAGTCTCCATTTTTTAGATTGTGCAAAGCACCAACAAAAAAAAAAGAGTTTATACTTGATTGTAGTGAGTATGACTCTATTGTTCGTTCAAACTTATGCTTACAAAATTTTCCCCAAAAAGATGTGTTTTTTACAATTGACAGCAACTTTTTAATAAAATGTGCCCAACCTAAGAGATGTTGTAGAAGTATGGAAAATTAAAAGAATTTTTATAGCATCGCGTTCGTAATAAGCCTCATTTATAATTACAATATAATAAAAAAAACTGTACGATTATCTCATATTACAGCTTTAAATGTGAAATATAAATAAAAATAAGATAAACCAGTAATTTTTTTCTCCAACCCCCCCCCCTTTTGCACAACAAGAACGACCTCAGCTTTGAGCGCGAAAAGCTCCATAATGCTCGCGCACAAGGCATACACATCACACAGCTCGCAGAAATCCGCAGAAAACTGGTAAATCGTGTTTTTAATCAGCATAAATTTCGCAGCGGCTCTTTTAAAAAAGACGAACACAGGTGTATACATATATATATACACACACACACACTCCCCTTGGCTGCCGCTTTCAGGCTCTATCGTTATATACAGTCACGCAAGCGCGCCCGCAAAAACGTCGCCGCGAGGTTCGCTCAGGCCAGAAATGGGCCGATCAATTTGCTTAAACAGCCGCTAATTCCCGGTTCGAGTTGGCACCTCCCCCCTGATACACGTGTATGTATACATATATATATATAATACGCGAGCGCGTATATTATCAGAGCGGACGCGATTTCGAGCTTATATACTCCTTCTTTTTCAGCGTAACTTCTCATCTCGTCATGTGTGTATATATATACCTGTATATACAAGTGCAGCGCGCGGTAATGAGCCATAATGAACCAGCCGCGCAGCCGATCGTTCTGATGGAACATGTTGCGTTGAATCGAAGGTAATAACATGTGTGTGCGTGGATGCAGCGGAGGGTATTTTTTTTTATCACGGGTGGAAGATGATTTTTTTTCTCTTCTCCGGGATGGGGGTGATTATACTTTGATGCCGTTAATGCTGTTTTTACGAGAAGAGGTGTTTGCTTTAGTATATGAATTAGGCCTGCGGAATTTTTCGACAGAGACTCGATGTGTTATCTTGTTCTTGATGGCCTTCGTGTGTTTGCGTTTGAAAGTTAAGGCCGTGATTTTTTTTTAATTTAAAATCGTTGCTGATTCTTATTTATAAAAAATTAGGAACGTGTGCGGTAAAACTGCATTCGAAATTATCTTGTGTCTCGTATAGCTCGAGCTGCTAGTTCGGCTACTCGCCGTTAGATGTCGCCACCGGTTCTGTGAAGTCTCGTTCATTCAATATACAAGGAGTCTACACAGTGTAATTACGCGAACGCGATCTGTCAAAGACACTTTGCGGTAAATTGATTTGACGTATACTTAAAGCGCGAAATAATAATTATTTAGTATATAATCGTACGTTACGTGAAATAACGGCAGATTTGTATGTCTCTGAAGAATAATAGTCAAAAGTCACAGGATATAATGTTACATCACCCGTCGCGCCTCATCCCCGCAGTATAGCACAAAAGTTCGTTTTTCGTACAAAAAATAAAAGCGAGTTCGATAATCGGAACGATTGTTTGGTAACAGTCTCTCTCGGATTCAGTTTCACGAGTCGATTCTCTTTTAGCAGTTTTCCTTCAACGTGTACGTACACACGCGGGTATTGTATGGAAATGAAATCCGAAGGGGTGAGAAAGGACTATATACTGGGGAAATGCGATTCCATCAGCTGCGTATGTGGCGCGACGATTTTGCGGAAAGGTCGAGTTCTTACATCGAAAAGTTCTGTTTTCGCTTTCTCTCTCTCTGTGTGTGATTGTTTTGTATTGTTGATGATTGTATATATGCGTTGGTATAACGGAAAGTGAATTGAGATTGATTTTTTTTGTGTGCGTGGACCCTTTTTAAATAATATTTGCTTGATTGATGAGAATCCATTTTGCAATACGAATTTATGTATAATATACCCATTAAAAATAATTAGCGCCAACTATTTGGTATTAATAATTATTTAAGTCAGTATAGCAATAATCCATATTCTAACGTTATTTTTTATTAACATATATTTTAAGTAAATTTTAAGTCCATAGCATTATACCTATACAATATATAATAATTCTTTATTAGTGAAAAAAAAAATATTTACCCGAACCATTTTATATCTTAAACCGTCGATGAATAGCCAAGCGTCGCAAACACCCTAATCTCCCAACTCTCTCCCCTATACATAATACACCAACCCTCCCTCCTCAAAAGTCTTCTCTCGAAAATAAAGCCAATCCAATATTCGCACGCCTCACTAGAGCCCACAGCCACCTCGGCGAATAAAAGAGCAACGACTCTATATACACTCCAACTTTTGTATAGCTATATATATATATATACCTCCGAAACGTTATATATATATACATACAGCGTCCGGTAGTTTGCAGCCGCCATGTTGCCACGCGAGATCTGTCCCACCCACGCACGACGATGATAATATCCTCCGCCTTTCTCGCGCGCGCGAACTTGTACGTTGTGTGTATATATATATTACACTTTACTCTCTCGCGTCTACTTATACAGTCTTGCGGTTTACGGCCAGTCGCTCATCATTGGCTTGTGTATATCTGAGTGTATTTTTAACCGCAGACGTATCAGGAGGAATATATTTTCGTTGATTGAGTATATATAGGAGAAATATTTTAACCATATGTATATGTGTATAATATAAGGCTATTATTAATCTGTTAGAGAGAATATTATATAATTGTAGAAGCGTAATATCGGCCAATCTCGGCGGACACGACACGCACGGGATATCGCACTTTACATCGCAGTCGAGTTTATTTATTATTTTTGTATACACGTCGCTTACATCGCTCAGGTGTAATTATGCACGACAATGTATACGCGCAACTGAATAGACGAAGAATCAATTATTTACATTTCAAAATTTGAGTGTATTACAGCTCAATCTCGACGACATTTAAGCGCCGTCCGCATTATTACATAGCCAAGCATTATGACCGGCGGTCAATTATGCTGAGACATGCCGTAGTATGTATATACATATAGTGTGAACGCAGCCGGTTATCTTGGATATGTCCTGGCGAGTCTCCTGATATAATCGACGATGATAACGGGCTCTCTCTGCAGCGCTTGTTTTCAAGATCCTAATTATGAATTTACGGAATCGATAAAGAATGGCTTGTAATTTTGCACGGTGATTGGGATTATACACTGGCAATTTTAATGGGCTTGTCGACGCGTTTTCGAGAGGGACATTTTTAATTTAAGTTTTGTAATTTTGTGAAAATTTCGAGCGACGCTGTATTTTGCAAAAGATATTATAAGTATACTGTTAGATTCGATGTGGGAGATTGAAATTAGCGTTCCGTTAAAATTGCTAATGTCAAACTTTCCATACAAATAATACGTTTAATTGATATTGCGTTTTCGCTTTCTCTGTATTAACTACTCGATAATTTCGATCCGGTATAAAGATAAAGTCGCTTAATACGGGATTATCGTACGTTATTTGCCGGTTCAACTATTAGACGTGTGCTATACTATTACGGAATTATTCCACGCTGTATATTTTTATCAAAGGACGCCAATTAAACCCATAACTTTTTTTCGAATATCAAGTGTATAAAATCTCATAGGAGTGCTCGCAATCATACGCTACTGCGAGTGGGATATTTTTATTTTTTTGCATCCGTCGCATTATGCTGGTAATTACAGCATTGATTTGTGTTTTTGTTCGATTTTTTATCGCCTAATGACAGGACATTAACGCAAAGTGTTGCAAAAACGTGCAACTATCAAACCGTTTATACTTTATACATATGCGATACGTTGAATATATCGCGTGATCTGTTACTTGCGCAGTTTCACAATTTATATACATACACGCAGGCACTCTTTTTTTTCTTCTCTTCATCATCCAGAGACTCAATAATTTATTCCATTCGAGTCTAAAGATCATTCAACCTTGAACAATTCCGCAAAAATAATGCGGCAATCTGGCGGAGCTCCAAAAGCCTAAATTTTTCGTTTACCACGTCAAATAAAGGAATTTACATATAACACACTGGCGGCGCGACATATGCCAGAGAAAAAATCCCTCTCGCTTGAAATGTATCCCATCATGCATATACACACACTCGTTCAACAAAAGCGTTCAGCAGCAGCAGCAGCGAAAAAGGCATCCCCCTCCCATTTCTCGCGCTCTCGGTCCATCCTCTGTTACAATAAAAGAACGAGCAGCAGCAGCAGCTCGTATACACGTGTGACGAGAAACACTCCACTCTCTCTCTCCCCGGTGAGCTTCTCCCAGACGTATTAATTAAACGGCTCATTTTCATCGCTCGGCAAAAAAGTCGAGGGAGCTCGCGCGCGCGCAAGAGACAGAGAGGGGGAACAAAGGCAAACGAGGAAGCATATACACAGAGAGAGCACATCATACACCGGCCCAATAACGCCCATGGCCGGGAGAGAGAGCTAATGCTCGTACCCCCCACTCTTCGGTAGTGTTCGCCACCCGACCCCCCCACTATCGTCTCTCTCGGCCAATCGGCTCGCGGCGCTGACTTCTCGCCACGCTCGAGCTGCCTCGTTAGCGACCAATAGCAAAGCTACGACCACGCCTAGTTATCCACGCCCAATTGTTAACGCCCATCGCGATCCGCGACAGTCTTCTCGTTGACTCCCTCGCTTCTGGTGGCGGTCGGTCGCGGTGGTGGGGGGTGTAGGCTCGACTCCCCCACTCCTTCGAGCCGCCGGGCGCCGAGCGAGCCGTTTAGCCGGTAATTTTCTCTCAAACACCAGCAAGCCTTCGCGCTGAGCACGCAGCTCTCTCTCGCTCGAGTGTCTGTGGCTCCTGCAGCTCACTCGGCTCGCTCGTTTTACTCGCGTTCTCTCTCTCTCTATCTCCGTCGTCGACGAACTCTCATGACTCAGATAAACGCGAGTGCGCCGATATTTCTTCTGATACCTCTCTACGCCATCAGGAGACGCAAGTCAGCATAGTGTCCGAGTGTTGCCTGCAGCAGTGTCTGATCGATATTTCGCGCAAAGTGCTCGTCGTTGCGGTTGTATTAGGTACCAGTGCGCGTGAATCACACAGAGAAAGAGAGATGCAGCCAGACAGCCCAGCAGCTGCTGAACGAGACTCGAGAGGTGCACTTGTGATCGCCGATCAGTGTTGAGTATATGGTACAGTGCGGTTGACACACATCTACGAGGCTTGGAGTATACATATACGTTATACATACCCAGCTCGTCGGTGCAACAACGCCCATCTGACTCTTCGCGTAGACAGGAAAAAATGCGCGACACCTAAGCAAGTGCCATCAGAGCAGCAGTACAGAGACACGCGTTCATCCTACGCAATTCGTTCAAGTGTTTCGTGAAAGCCGTCAAGGTGATCCTTAAGATCGGAGGTGCATCGCCGGGCGTCGCATCGCCGCGTACGATGATGCCGCTCGCGCCGACGCCAATAGTTCCGGTGCCCTCCAAGCCGAAGATCGGCTTCAGCATCGACTCGATCGTGGGTGGTGGTCGAGGTCGCAATGACGACGACAACGGCTCGACGACGAGGCTGTCCGACAGGCTGGACATCGAGCGGGACGACGCCTCGCCGATGGACGTAGTCGAGGGCGGTGGCTCATCCTCGCCGAATTCGCGGAAGCACGCGAGGCTCGCGAGCACCGGGGCCCGTTCGCCGGGGGCCCACTCCGAGGAGTCGGACAGGCCCCTCTCGAGGAGTTCCTCCGTCGAGTCCTACCCGAACTCTCGACGCACGCCCTCGAGTTCTCACCACCAGCCGTCGCACCACCACTCGCTCACGCCGCAGCACCCGCACCACCGACTGAACCACCAGCAGCAGGCCCGAGGGGCCCAACAGCAGCAGCAGCAGCATCACCACCACCACCACCTCGACTACAGCGCCAGGTCGCTGACGAACCGCAGTCACAGCGGCGGCTCGACCCCCAACGACTCGCCGAGTCCGCCGGCTCACCGGCGCAGCAGCGAGTCTCCGGTCCCACCACCGGTCTCGACGGCCAGTCATCCCCAGCCGCCTCCTGGGGTCGTAAGGCCCAGTCCGAACTACCTGGGCCCACCGCCGGGCTCGGCTTCTGCCGCCGCGGCCGCCGTCGCCGCGGAGCAGCTCAAGAGCCTCTACGGACTACCCGGTGCGGCCCACGCCGGCAGTGGGCCTCAGGCCCAAAGTGAGTACCACTCGCAGCACCTGGCCCTCGCGGCGAACATAGCGGCGGCCCAGCATTTTCAGGCGGCGAATCTCGCGGTGGCGCTGCAGGCCCATCACGGGCCCCCGCATGGGCCCTACCCACACGCCGGCGCACCCGGCGGGCCCCATCCGCCGCCGCACCCTCATCAACCGCCCAGGGACAGTTATCCGCTCTATCCGTGGCTGCTGTCCAGGCACGGACGCATATTTCCCCAACGATTTCCAGGAGGTAAGTGTTTTTGTTTGTATCTTGTAATGTAGTATACATACATCGCGTATGGAAAAGCCTTTAATCGGAAGATACATATTAGGTTACGTAATCGTTGTAACTAGAGATGTTTTGTAGAGCTCAAGACAGTGTTTCAGTCAATTACGATAGCGCGTCGTCGATATTGATTCGCATTATATTTTTACAAGACCGCGCGAACTCGTAAACATATCGCTTCGACGACGACGTTACGTATCTATATATACTGCAGCGGCTGCAGCAGCAGCAGCAGCATATTATTATTACTCGAATGTACATACTTTATCGACTTCCCTCGCTTATCTCGAACTCGGAATCATAATAGCAATTACAAACGCATTAATTTGCAATCGCTCTCGAGTATATATTACATCTAATGAATGATGCCATTAAAAACGCACAATTCATATACATGTGTATCCTCTCTGAATCTCGTTACGAGACGAATATTATTATATCGAGAGGAGCAAGAGATAGAAGTAAAAAAGAGGCCGATTGATGCGCGTAAAAACGGCGGGAAAGCAAAAAGAAAAAAAAGACATCTCCTCTAACCTTTTCAAGAGACACATTAAGCATAGTTTATAAAGCGATTTGCATAATTATATTAATTTGCAGGTTGAATTGATGGCGCTGTAAATTGTCGGGTTTCGAAAGAGACTCTCTCGCGCGCGCGCCTGCCTCGTCGTCGCACACAGGCGAACCGTTAGAATCGATAAATATTAACGCGTCTTCTTTTCGATAACGCTGTATTACATGTAATGGCACACAATAAGCAATAAATATTCAAAAATTGATAGTTCATTAAGCTCGTAGACTCGAACAATATAAAATAACGATTGCTTATATTGCAACAATCGACGACAAATTCCTCTCTCGCGGTGTGCTGTGTGTGTGTGTGTATTATAAATCAAACGGAAAATAAAACGTCGCTCGATTGCGCGCGCATTCGTTATCCATAAAAATGTAATACACTGTCATTATCGCTCTCGATACACTATATAACGAGATTGCACATTCCCCGTTTCTCCATTTCCGTATATATAGAAGCACAGATTAACACACTATCCAAAGCCGATAAAACTAGGCTCGCGTAAATAAGACCTTGGCTATAAGAAGAAGTAGAAAAAAAAAACCGAGGGAATCTCGTTTCATCATTGTTTTCCAGTCAATGACGCGCGTTAAACTTAATCACTCGTGCGCGCCTCTCTCTCTCTCTCTCTCTCTCTCTCTTTATCCCCTCCACTTATCTTCTTTGATGTATCATCTCGGTATTATGAATCTCCGGCGTTTGCATATTGTCTCTCGGTTTTCTGCAACTTTTGCGGAAGACCATGTGGTCGTGCTTCCGTTGCGCAATTATGAGCTGATTTCGTAAGGCGAAAAATTTTGTAATACAACGTCTTATCTACACACACACATGTTTTGTCAAGTCGAGCGTAAAACTCGACGAGTCAATGAGTTTTTGTAATTGAATGATTTTCTTCCAATTGTCTTTCGTTCGAAAATTTCACGTAGGAGACATTGCAAATATATATATTCTGTGCGGCTAAAAAGTCTAATGAGGTCAAACGCGTAATTCATCAACGAGTATATACACAGCCGATGAATCAGAGACGAATATCCCAGTGAAAATTTATCGCCGGCGATAATTTAAATATTTACACTACACTGCTAATGGCTTCTATATAACCGAGTAATTCTCTCTCTCGAGTATATATATGTATTGGAAACAAAGAATGATTTACGAAAACAATAACCCACATTCGCGCGGCCTCGCGCGATCTTCACTTATACGTATGTATATACACGTACAAGTACGTCTATCCGACGGTGTATATCACCACGTATATAGCTCGAGAAAGTCGAGCGCGAATCAATGACCTTTTTTGGCCGCACACCGACGTTGCGTAATCGATTAGCCTCTCGTAATTACCAGATGTGCGTATACACTTGCTTATATATATATATATAGAAGTATAATTTTATAACGGTGACCTTCGCGTATAAATTAATTCGAAAACTTGGAATTACACACTAACATAATGATTCCCTTACAAAAATCGTGCAATAAAAAAATACACCAAACGCAAAATTATACCAGGCAAAATAAGGTATCATTTGAATATAGAGTGAGGGGGAGGGGGGGGGCAGGTCGATCGGAGATTTGCGCGCACCTGCGTGCAATAACACACACGCGATCGTGTTTGATTGGGTGAGAAGAGAGCATATATATACAGGGAAGGTGTCGCGCACAGGGAACTGGTCCCGTCGGAAAAATCGAGCGCCATGTTGCCTGACTTTTATATACATACATATATAGTACACCCCAGAAGGGAGAGGCGGTTATTCGATGAAAACAAAGGCGCGAGTGAATTATAAAAAAAAGACACTCGAATTTTTATCCAAGCTTTAAGTGTAACGCAATTAGAGAGAAAACGGCCCGATTACACGCTTCGGAGCGTCGAGAGAATTCCTGTATTATACATATATATAGTGAAAGCTTTGTTTAGAACCGCCTCTTATTTTTCGGATTCAATTATAAGCAGCGAGTAAATTGCTTCGCGCAAATGTGTATAATGTAATACCTGTTCGAGCTTATCTCGGCGCATCGAGCCGTCATCGTTCATTAATTAGCCCTCGACAGAGAGTAGTCGCGCCTCGCCGCATCATTCCGAAAAATAATATACGAGCTTCGAGTATAATTGCGATGCATCATCACGTCCTATAGAAAATTTTCTATTATTATATTATTAAGAAATTTTTTATTTCCCGAATAACTCGATCAACTTTCATATATATATTACACTCACGAGGCAGTTGACCGTATATATAGCCTCGTAAGTTATTCCACACGCGGATGACACCGGTGAAATATATATATACCAGCTGCGAGTAGATTGTTCGAAAATGAAATGTCGCCGGATTATACGTGCTCTCGAGAGAGAGAAAATTCGAGAAATTCCTTTTTACGTATTCGCGGATTACCGCGCTTTTTTTTAAGCGACCGACCGACTTCCGGTCTAATCTCGAGCTCCTCGCGATGAATACTCAATTGTATTTACCTTATCTCTTCGTTTTCGCTTATGTATTTGCAATTTATTGAAAATATATATTATTACACTGAAAAAGTCTCGATGATGACGAAACTTTCATACATCGGAAAACAAACTCTTTGAAAGTTCTCCAATAAGCTAATGGTAATTAACGAGCTCTTCTCTCAGTATATACACATCATTCAATCAGCATCGATATTCTCTCCCTCGAATACCTTCGCGGTCGTTAGTCCTTCTCTCTCTCTCTCTGAAGCGCTGCACATCACAAGATTAATGGCTTTTTCAACGACGATGTATAGATATATATAGACAGACATCGAGTTACGCAAAGTCTCGACGCAAAGGAAAAAAAAAAAAAAATACAATATCTCCGTTGGTGTGTTCGCAGGTCCGGACATTCCCGGCTTCCTACTACAGCCCTTCCGCAAGCCAAAGAGAATAAGGACGGCGTTCAGTCCGTCGCAGCTGCTGAAGCTCGAACACGCCTTCGAGAAGAACCACTACGTCATCGGAGGCGAGAGAAAACAACTGGCTCAGGCGTTATCCTTATCCGAGACTCAGGTGAGATATTTTCTGTATATAAGTGTAGTGTAGTGTGTGATGTGTATTTAAAAAAAAAAAAAAAAAAAGAATAACACATAGTTGCAAATAGAGTCGTCAAATTTTTAGCAGCGTTATATATGCTAATTTTTCTCTGTCTACTCTCGCGCGAGCGCGAAAACAACGTGCCAGTTTACGATCTATGTATCCTTCGAGGAAAATCGCGTATGTGTGTCTAACGACTCGCGAATATATATACACTTCTAAATCGAATAGTAGCCGCCGGATAAGGCTTTGGCTTTAAACGAGAGCGTTGTGTCGCTCGCGGCGCCGAGAGTTTGCTTTAATTGGCCGTATTATATATACGTTTTGCATTCGCGGGCAGAGTGAATATATATAGAGAAAAACTATACTCGAGATATTTCTTTTTGTATATACGCGAAATTATACCGCCGAAAAAAGAGATGCGCATCTCTCGGAGCCATTAAAAATCCATTAAACAAAATAAAGCCGCCGGTCGTCGCAGGCGTCAATTATAAATAATCGCGCGCTTTCGCAAAGGCGAATAATTTCTTCATCGCGCCGCCGTCGCATCGCCGCGCGGGATTTTTGCGAAAACTCTCGTAAACGGCTAATAAGACGCTTAGCGAGAGAGCGAGTCGACAAAAAAATTCCCGAGTGTAATTTTCGTCTGCGTTCACACTATATACACAGAGTTACGACAGTATACGGAATCCGATCTGGTATATATGGAAAAAGTCGTTCTTGCGCGGGATTTTCAAACGCGGATCGTTACTTTCACCTTATCGAAAAAATCGCATCGTTGCAGTTGCTATTAGTTGTTTATACACAGACACACATTGTTATTAACGTTACATATATATATAACGATTATTTTCGCGGGAAAATTTCATTCAAATTATACATTGTACACCTTGTCATTACGCAATATAATATCAATCTAAAAAGACGGTATACGAGATTCGGCTGTAGTATATACGACACGGCGCAATTATATATGCGCGTCTTGGGTAATTAGCCTTGTAACCTCGCCCGGGACATTCCTATGAATCTTAACGAGCCTTTGTGTGCGCGTGCGAGTCTCTCTCGACTTTTTTTTTATTTTTTGCGACTACCGTGTGTGCAAGTGTCGGCTATTAACCAGCGATAAGAGTATATAGTCAACGCTTTGAATGTATATATATATATTTTCGAAAAATCACCGGAAGTATTTTCCGAAGAAAAGATTGTGTAAAACTATAACATAAGGGAGACGAGAGCGAGAGACAGTTCCTCGGATTAAGATAATTTGTGCATATCAGAGCAGGCTGTAAAAACAAGGAAAAAAAGATAGCGGTCAGAGAAGATCACGGAGAATGGAAGCTCGCGATAAGATAAGCGCGCTCGCGCGCTTTTGAAGGGCGTGTATTATATGTGCTTCTTTTTTATTTTAGTGTATATCGCGTCGTAAAACGACGGCGCTATATATAATATTCGAAAGAAGAGAGATGACTTTTGTGATTCAAATATAACGCGGTTTACGCGCCTTGCGACAAAGCTTTTCGCGCGCATAAAATACTCATATGTATGTGCGTATATACCGATTTGTCGAGCGCGAAAAACGACGTTTTACGAGGATTTAACGAGGTTACTCGCGCGAATTTGTATTGTGGGCGCACAATGGAGTTTCTTTTTTTGTCGCAGTCGCCGTCGTCTATAGGAATAAATTATATATTATCCGAGAGTAGCGTCGCTTCGAATTATGAATTTCAAATTTCCCGCTAACTCGTGTATATATATATATAAAAATTCAGCTCGTTATTATTAGTCAAGAGGATTATATTGGAAATATGTATATATAAAGCGATTTATTATCGATCCTTAATTTAACGATCGTAAATTCGAAAATTGAATTTCTCTAGCTAAACACGCGTGCCTATAATCGCTATTCGAAAAACGGCCGAACAATGACGAATAACGAAGAGAAAGAGGGGAGAGAGAGAGAAAATGAAAGATCGCAAGGCATAAAACGCTCGGACAAGTGTCGCTAATAAATTCTTGCCGGCGCGTATAAGTCTCTCTCGAAGCGCGTTGTAATTAAATTCGCTAATTTATTTACTTTCTTCGGATTTGGTGTTCGAATTTACGATATATATATATACACACACACACGGCCGCGTTTTTTCCGCTTTGTAATTAGTGTCTCATTATACCTTATACACACCCGAATATGATCCTTTTGTCTCATATATACACTAGCAATATAATAAGCGCTTCGTTAGCGCTAATTGAGTTATTAGCCGATGCGCAGCTCTTTTGTTGCTAAATGTCTCTCTCTCTCGAAAAAAAAAAAAATCGAAAACCACATGCGCTGCAGTGTGTTTAATATAATAGAACCAGCTCTTTCTCTCCCGTTCGCGCGCATTACGTATGTAATAATGTTAAGTGTCGAAAGGAGCGACTTGGCGCGCTTACAAACTGCTGCGCTATACACGTTTCAAACGTAAATCAAGCGTCCTCTTTTACCACACGCGTGTATATATATATACAGCTTTTTTTTCTTCTCCTTCTCTCAAGGAAACTAACGATAACGAAAAAAAAAAAGATAAGAATTTACTCTAATCAGTACCTTTGATTTTGACCGGTTCGCGTGCGCTCGACTCTCGCGTGTGTTTAAATCGGATCCTTATATATATTTCTTATCTGTATTTAGACTTGAGAAGCTTCTCCGTTATCAGAGTAAAAATTTACCTATAATATAATCGTCTAAGAGAAAGTATCAAAGTAAAAATAAAAAAAAAAAGATCGGCGACGTTCCGAAAATTTCGCAAGCGAGAGAGCAATAAATCGGCGGTCGGACAGGATAATCCGGTATGCGCTTGAGTCGCGCGGCGAATCGCAATGAATTAAGGTTAACGCGAGAGAGAGAGAAAGAGAGAACACACAAATCCGCGGGCAATAATATAACGGAAATGACTTGGTGTAATAATAACAGTATAAACGATAACGATTTTCCACTAGATCGTCGTCGATTAATTTTTTCTTTTTTTTTCTTATAATAATAAGGCGTCGGCTATAACTACAATTATATAGTAAACGGATGACACACACGAGGTTTTATTCACGAGCTGTGCCGTCGTCGACGCGCCTCATTATGCATATAGAGAATCGCGCGCGGCCTGCATAATATGCAAACCGAGCTCTCTCCATTACCGTATGCTATATATACTCGTATGTATACGTATACCTATATATACATACCGGACAGTGTCTCTCTGTGTGTAACGTAATAAGCTTCGACACACACGTTGTGCGGCTAATTGCTTCGATTCGATCTTTTGTAATAATATATACGTATATATATATGCGTATTATATTATAATATTCTCTCCATCGCTCGGAAAAATATCCTCGGTGATACATAAAATCGATTTCGCTGAGAGGAGAGCCCTAACAAAACACTCTTCCCCCCAAAAAAGTCTACAGTCGCTCGTGAAAATTGCGACAAAGTGTCTGGTAACACACCCTTGGTAAAGTTTATAAATATAATAAAAAAAAAACGCATCAGAAAAAAAGAGCGACTTATTATATCTATATATACATATATGTCGATGCCGCGAGGGACCGAAAAAATAATATCCCCGCGCGCGTTTATTTAGCCGGGGCGTATATAGAAGCAGCAGCAGCTATATCGCGAAAGGGATTAAAAGTAATGTTTCGAGCGTGACCGGCGCGCGCCGCGGGGATTACCAGACACACACACACATACATATACTGGAAAAAATAACGCGCTCGATTTCTCTTTTATTTTCGCAGCTCCGTCTCGATCGTGTATGTTTGCCTTTGTAATATTACACTCTCTCGATGTTATATATATATATTTTTTTTCATTCGAGGATAACTGTCTCTCTTTACTCTCCTGTGTTTTTATAGGAGAGGATCGATACACCTATTTTTTTTTTGTTACTCTCGTTATAATACGGTTGTGATATATCTCGAGGGAAAATAGTTTAATTAAAAGACACCTTTTCGCGGAACTGGTTAATGTCGTCCGCTCGATTTTAATGCGCTGCGGCGTGTAATTTGATTTTATTAGATTTGCGCAGGGGATACGTGTGTGTTAAAACTAGTTTTTGCTTCAATGAGCCGTGACGCTGTGTGTATCGGTCGCGCAGGAGAAAATACAGATTGATAATGAGACTTTATGACCCTAATCCCGTAATCGAGCGTATATAATAACGATTTTTACATATTGAAAAGCGTCGATATGTATATATCTCGAGGAAAAATACAATGCAAATTTTCGACCCGCAGCCTTCGCGTAAATCATTTTACGCAATAACTTCGGCTCTAATTATATCTAAATGAAAATTGCAGCGTTTAATTAAATACCTGCTACAAGCAGTAGTAGTAGTACACCTATATAATAATTAATTCCTTCCTAAAACCGCAGTTACGCAAGCGCGAGAGTATACCTACACTATTATTTCTAAAATATATTCAAAACGCGACTTATATCCGACTATTATAAATAGTGCTATATGCAGAGGAGACGCGATGCGGCAACGCAAGCACGTAATAGATCGTCGAGTCAAGAGAGCCTTATATGCGAGTCGCGCATATCACGCAAATGGACGTGCGGGGCGACGGTGTCTATATGATAATTGAACCTCTCCGACGGCGACTGCCTTATTCGAAGCTTCGCGTGTAATTCGTTATTATCATTATCATTGTTATCGCATCGATTCGATTAAGAAAAAAAAAACGTTTTCTTTTTTTTCCAACAATAAACAAATGACCCGCGCGAAGCATCGTCGGGGTGTGTCTCCCTTCATCTCCGACCAATCCGGAGCTTCCACCCCTCAGGGGGATGATGATGTTGCCATGGCAACGGATCGCACCCCCCTCGGGGGTGCGATTACCAAATGGCTTCTCTATTTGCTCGGTTAATCGCTCGCTAAGTGTCTCGCGAGTTTTCCATTCGGATTATCCTGATTATTATTCAAACTTTTCGATTTATATACTGTGCGATATATACACGCATATATATTTAGAAAGTACACGCGTCCAAAGCGTCTCGGCCATTATCGCTATATATAACGGATGCTGCGCGAGTATAATATAATAGGGGGGGAGCTGGAAGTAGTTGGCACTTAATTTGCCAAGGGTCTAATTCGAGAAGGGTAGCTCTTCGCGCCTGCGCAAAGGGGGAGAATAATCGATCGAGGTGACACTATATATGTACATATACCACCGGGTGTAATATAAAATGGCGACGCATATATATATGTATATGGAAAAGTTAAACTAACCGTCTTCTTTTTTTTGCTTCTGTTTTCCAGGTGAAAGTCTGGTTCCAGAATCGGCGAACGAAGCACAAACGGATGCAGCAGGAAGAAGAGGCCAAGGCTCAGCAGCAAAGCACCGCTGGAAGCAATAATTCAAATAGCTCAGGCAACAACAACTCGGGAAGCAACAACAACGCGAGCAACAAGAACACGCACCACGTGAGCAAGTGGCAGCAGGAGACGGCCGATTACCACCACGAGGAAGACGACGAGCCAATCGATCCTGAAGCCGACGGCTGTTCTAGTGGATCGGAGGCGTAGCTGGACGTCCTGTGCCTGGACTAAAGGCACTACTATCCTACTACTACTATTACTACCTACTTCCTCTTATTGTGATCGGACTTTTCTTCTCGTTTTCAAGCTCGTGTGCGGATTTTTTTGTATAACTTTGTGAAGCGAGCCGTAGCGGAAAACAAAAACGAATGATGTACATGTATATATATATTTAGAAGGTATATGTATATGCGCGGCCTCATCGTGCGTGTGCCAGAAAAATTTCGGAGGGGAAAGTGTGTAAAAGATTGTATATGTATAGAACTATTATGATATATATATATATCTCTTGACTGCCATAGGATTGTAGAGCGACTACTTATATAGTGTGCCAAACGTTGACGAACGAACGCGAGATATCAAGCCCAGTGTATATGATGTTTTATGTATAAGCGCCGCGTACATCCGAATCGAGAGCAGCAGTATTTCCTTGAAGCGAAGCATTATATATTATTATTATTATTATATTGTATCGACGACGTTACTTAAATTATTTAGATATATAATTATACATGATGTAGAATCTCTCGCGCTCTCTCCGAGACACGTTATAGTATCCACACCATCGCCGACGTCGAGATTATAAAAATAGTATAACTACGGCGTCGTGATAAAAGAGAAAGACACACGTTCGT
The DNA here is from genome assembly GCA_900474305.1 of Cecidostiba fungosa. Classification (NCBI taxonomy): domain Eukaryota; kingdom Metazoa; phylum Arthropoda; class Insecta; order Hymenoptera; family Pteromalidae; genus Cecidostiba; species Cecidostiba fungosa. The sequence continues at coordinate 28,892 of UCOJ01000300.1, read as the reverse complement.
TACCTGATATAATTCACCGAAACACAGCTGTAGACAAATCTCGACGACGTTATACGTATGTGCGTTTGCGCGAGTGTGGATATTATAGTCTCCGAGAGAGAGAGCGACACAAGCGTGTAAATAATGTGTACATATGAAAATGTGATTTTACTCGAGAAAGCCGTGTACTCGAGAATGAGCTATAACAGCGTATAATAGATCTGTAAGACGATCAAAGGAAATTTAGTTCGTGTTCTAGCGATGATGACTCAATAGCGAAAAAGAAAAGCAAAAACAAGAAAAAATAAATTATATCACGTCTCAAGATAAAAAAAAAAAAACAATTGATGTGTCGTTCGCTTCATTTCATCACGAACCCCGCAGTCAGATGCAGTGTCCTTCCCTAAATTATTGATAAAATCTCGGACAAAGAACTGACGATGACGATGAAAAAAAAGTAGGCTACCGCGGAATCATCGAGAGATCGCAGCAGCCAATTACAGCGGCTGCAGGATAAACGCTCTCTCGCATATAATCGCTGCTGGGTATATAGCTCGAGAAAGAGCGAGAGCAATTACTTACGGGCGCGGCGCGCGCGCGCGCGCGATGCCCCCTTGATTTCTCTGCAATTAAACCGAGAGAGGATGATCTTCGCGTACATAACGACGCCTCGTTGCTTCTTATCTTTTTTTTCATTTTTTGTTTCGATGTATATATATATACTGGCGCTGAAAGGTCACTGGCAATTTGGCCGAGCAGGTGCTATATTTCACGAAGGGGCTATTTGTTTTCAGGAGAGTAGTAGGCGGGGATGATTTTTTTTGTTTCTTGAATTTTTCGAATACAAAATAAGGATCGAGACTAATGGCTGTTTATTGGGTAAATTAATTTTACGAGTTTCTAATCCGCGATCGACTTTGTATAGGTACACATAAATCATCTCTCTGGAGAACTGGAAAAATGGAGAGGATGACTTTTCAGAAGCACACTCGAGTGCGACAGTCTCGAAATTAATTATAACGTGCTATATACGAAAGTTATAAGAGCGCGAAGTCGTTTGTCTCCCGATTAATATTCAGTAGCCTCGGCTAATTGGCTCTTCCTCTCCTTCTCAGCTGTCCGCGGGCTTATATTCGGAGACTTTTGAAATTTTAATTACAAAGTCGTTCCGCGATCCTCCATCGATTAAAATGTTTCCGAGAGAGAGAGACGAGCTTTATTTATAGCGTCGCGCGACAAAGTCAAAACGTGCGTTTAATAATTACTCGATATAAATTCGAACCAATTATAATTTTTCGACACACAAAACTATGCAATATATATCCACGAGATTTTACGCGACGAGTGTGTTTGCTTTGCAAGCTTTCAACGCTTCTCTCGCTTTGCATAACGTTTTGCATCGACAACAAGATATAGACGGTAAATCATGCCATTTTCTAAGCGTATTTCAAAGCCAACGCAGCGTGAAATTCCACAGCTCGGATTATGTTATAAACTCCCGGCGAGAGATAGATGCATCCGAAGAAAAAATTTTTTTTCGAAGATCTATAGAGAGAGAGTTCTCCGAAAAGCGTCTAAAACAAAAAGCTGCTGCAGCCGACGGCGTAACAGTATACGTATATACTACAAGGAGGTGTGCACATGCGCGCTCGGATTGTGTGCAGAATGAACGCAAACTGTGAGGGTAATTTGCTACACCGGCAATTTACATAATTAGCAGTTCTCTCTCTCTCTCTCGACTCGCCCGCAGCCGTCTACTCTCATCCTTTTCTCTCACTTTGTCTTTCCTCCGCACAAGTGTTTATCTCCCTCTCGAGTTTGCTGCTTCGAGCTGTATCTCGTTCTTATATGTACTTCTCTTTTTTTTTCTCTTATAAATTATTCTTCTTTAACGTATAATAGATTTCACGTCGATTATCCTAATTTCTATATCGAATTTAGCGCCGTCGACGCGCATATACATCGAAATAATATTTCAGGAAGCATATATATATACACCGCATTCTATACTCCGTAATACTCGAACACGGAGAGTTAATGATCTCTGAAAGCTGTTTTGTGCGCAGTCTTTCGTTGCAGGGAAAAACGATTTCTTTTGCGGATCTCGGGAGAATCGGATTTTACGAAGGAATGATGCAGATTTATGCGTAAAACGAGTGTGTATATAGGTATATTACGCACTACTATATACTTCTCGGTTTTAAGAGTCTGCTAGTTTAGAGAGTCGGACTCGCGGAAACTACCGGAACGAAGTAAGCGAATTTGAGTTTTAAGATACGAGCTGCTTCCCATATCTATGAATAATTGATATTTACACTTGTTAGCTTTCCCTGTAGCTTCTTGCCAGCTTTGAATGATAATTCGCAAAAATATATGACATACTATGCTTCTTTATACCTGTGAGAAGTCGTTTGCGAATTCCGGTTTGAATTAATCATTTTTCAATCACCTGATGCGTATATAGTTATATATATATTATCAATAAAGGCATCGGAGGCTCGAGGCGAGGATTTTCGGGTTCGTATATATATCCCGAAAAGAAAACGAAGATATAGAAGAAGAGGAGGAGGAAGCCATCAGTCGTTTCGGGGCATTGTTTCCCCCCCCCCCCTCGGACATGGCTGGAAAGCATGATTTTGAGTAGTGTTTTACACGAGCGCCTTCTCGGAAAGGGACACCTTTTTGTGTTTCTCGTTAAATATAGCCGCATAATGAGATCGTCACGATCAGTGCGCATAGTTAGTTTATTCTTTATAGTTTGTCGTGATCAATCAATCTCTAAACTGTTTACTTTAATTTTACAACATATATATAATTTCATATACAAAAAAGAAGAAGAAATACACTTGTACTCGAGACAGCGCAATTTGTGTTGGCTCTCGTCTCTCTCTCGAGTATATTTTTCAAAAGCCGACCAGTCGTCGATCGTTATCTCACGTAATTATCTCTCACTTTCTTCTGGTTCTGTGTCGTCCTCTGTCCGTTTCCATCTTTCTTCTCTGTCTCTATAGTCGTCGTCGTCCCTCTCGTTTGTTCGTTCTCGGTAGGGGCCCGTTTTCCTTGTAAAAGCCAAGGCTCATCTATCCTAAGTATCCGTGAGCTCCGGCAGGTAGACATCGCCGGTGTGTTGAGCTGTGCCAGCCAATCTTTGCATCTCTTCCTTTCTCTCCATACGTATTCAGACCTATATCTCCGAATCCACTGCGATGAAGCTGCTTTTGAGGTTATGTCACGCGCCGTAAGGCCCTAATAAATTGGACACCTCTCTCTCTCTCTCGGCGAAAAATTATCGAAAACCACATACTATTATAAGCGTTAAAGTTAAAAAGCCATAAAAGGCCGAAAGAGGAGCCGATCGGCTTGGCTGTCAGGCCCAATTTGTTGTTGGGCCTTATGTACGTGTGTGTGTGCTCTGTTACAGTTTACGGTCGTCATTACCTCGATCGCCCTCCGCGTAGAATTAAACGATTCTCGAAGAAGAAAAAAAAGGTTGATAAGGCCCAATTCGATACACACACACATATCCCCCACCCACGAGCAGAATTTTCAATCCTCGGGGCCTTGTTCTAACCGAGTTGTAATTAGAAATCGGATCGGGTTTCCGATTGATTTCGATCTCGTATGCGAGCTTTATCGGGACACGCTCGCTCTCCGGGATTTTATTTCAGCTTTACACACTCTTTCTCTCTCTCTCTTTCTGTTCGTGTGTTTGTTGGGATGTCTTCTTTTTTTTCTGGGCCCGATGTGTCCGAAGCTCGAAATTCGGCTTGTCTCATTAACGCGTAACGTGAGAGAATTGGATAAGCTATACTCTCTCGGACATGTTTATTCATGCTCGATTCTCTCTCGGTTATTCCTCAGAATCACGAAGGTTATTTTTATTGAGACGAGTAGCCATCAATCGCTCTTATATATATAAAAAAAAATTCAAACCGAGTATGAGCGTCGTAAAAATTATAAAAGTCCGAGACGTGCACCGACTATGTCGATTCCCGAAAAACTTCTATGTAGCTCTATACAGTCACGTAAAATAAAAAGGCCATTAAGAGGAAAATAAGAGAGACAGAGAGAAGAAAAGCGAAAAAAAAACAGAGCCGTGTCGGTGTTGCATTTAAATATAACAAGCCCAAGCGCGTCGCGATTGGGTATACGTGAGTGCATGCGGTTCTTTTATATATATACTGATGTACACGGGTGGACACACACGTGAGGCGAGGCGCTTTTTTTATTGCCGCGAGGACGAATCACGAAGGTGATTGGGCTAACTCGGGGACTAAACAGGAATTTAAATTCTTATTACGTTAAAAGATGCTGTTAGACCAGATAGCCATCGGAGTGGTCGTGTGTCGTGTGTGTGTGATTGGGCAAGTGTGTCTGGCTGTTAATCGTTTTTATGACGTTTTCTTTTACGATAGATTTTTTCCCCCTAAATTTAGCCATTAGAAATCCTTATACACGATACACGCAAATTTTTTTTCTTCAACTTTGCACGTAAAAGTCGACCGGCCAGAAGAAGAATTCTAATTCACCCGAGTCCGAATGTAAATCTACCTTTGAAAAGGATCCGACGGCTGAAACAAAAAAAAAATTAGCCACGAGAAAAAAAACATTCTGTCCAGATAAGGTAATTTAGGGTTGCAAGCCGAAAGCACGCTACAATTACCCCGCGAAATTCAAACGAAATAATTCAAACGCAAATTCTCTCATCCCCCCCTCCCCCTAAAAAAGTGTCTCTTTTGATTTTCGCGCGCAAAGTCCCTTGGCTAATTAATCGAGTCCAGTAGAGCCATAAACAATCCGGCGCGATGTACCGCAAAGGGTTTATAAGATTAGCTCGCGCTCCTCCGCCATGTAACGGCGGAAAGAAAGTAGAGGGTCACAACACGCGTGTTTCGCTCGAAAGAGAGAGACAGACTCACGAGAGTATTATACGTGTGTGGGTTTGCTCTTCGGGGTGTCGGGTTACAAGCGCTGAAATACTGGTACCATTTTGTTTACAATATCGACTCTGATGTATCCCAAGTGCTCTTGAATCGGGAGCATATTATAGAGTTATTGGATGGTTTTTATAATTGTCTTACCAGAGGCTGTGTAGTATACAATTTTGAAAATTATTTTAAAAAGGAAAGAGGAGATCTTTGTTGTACATATACGAAGCGCGACGATACAAGGTGTGTCTGGAATTATCTTCTGATGCATCGGTGAGAGGAACTGAAATGTACGTACGAGAGTCGATGCGATTTTCACACGACTGCAGAGAATATCTCAGGGTGGACGACCTGATTTTTAATTCGTACGTTTGTACATCTAGTTTCTAAAGTATAAAAAAATCTGATAATACATGATTTGCTAGATTTCACGAGACACACACACACACACACACCACAGCTTCATAATATCAAAATGACAGTGTGGTATACAAATGCGCGCATTACTCGAAAAGTCGTCCCCGAATACATAAAAATTAGCATATACACATTATCTCGCGCAAATCTCCGGCACACAGTGAGAGACAGAAAAGAGCAAAAAAAAAAAGGAGAACCAGTAGTGTGCAGGCAAAGTTAGGTAGAAATATAGAATTATTATCCACTAGTCGGCAGCTCTTTAGAGCTATATATATATATATATAGCTACTCTTCCGAAATCCAGAGAATATAATATACATCTCTCGCAATCAGCGCAGCAGCTTTTAAACAAACAAAAGCGGCTACCGCAATCATCGGCCATCATCACGAAAAATATAACCCGAAGAGAGAGAAGATAATGATTGCAGTTTTGCTTTCTGTGTGTGTGTATATATATATATACCACATGCCTTCTGCACGAAAACAATTTCAAAATCAGCTCTAATCTCGCTTTCAAAACTCGGCAGAAAACAGTCCAATTTCGTTGTGGTATAACGAAAAGAAAAGAAACTAACGACGACCTACTTAGCAAAAATCTCTCGAAGAATATTATCCTGCGCGGACACAACGGAAGAAAAGAAATCGTGCAGCGGCGATCGTATCAGGCCCATAGAAGATGCAGCGGGGGGGAAATGCAAATTCGTGAGTTCTACTAGGCAAACATGTGTTTAGCCCGGGTTTATAAGAGAAGAGCTGTCTCTCACGAGGCTTGCGTGGTTCGCGAGCATTATGATGCGTGTATACATTTATGAATGCGAGAATTGCCGCTGCTGCACTGGTTATTAGAGCGAGTGTGGGAGATTCATTTTCGAGAGCTTGTTATTGAAGATTCCTCGCGTTTAGGAATTCAATTTTTTTTTAATTAGAGAAAAGCGAAAAAAATATTTCTCTCTTGCACACTGTTCTCGTATAGAATCGAGAGCCAAAGCGATTTATCCGCGTGCGCAGCAATTTCGTTGGCGCGCTTTCGCCGGGCAAATGGAGGAAAATTACGGGACACCTCGTCAGATGGATGCCTCGCTCGTCTCGATATAACCGTGTAAGCGCAGGGGCAGCCCTGGAATTCATCAGCTCGAGATTTCCTCCTGCTGTTGCTGCGCTTACAGGTATATACTCTCCCCTCTGGGAAAAACGTGTATAGACCTCGTCTGAGGTTTTATCGATGGCTATTTCGTGCAGGAGCTTTTATGCCTCGGAAGAAAGCGCGCGCGCGCGCAACGATTTTCAAAATTTTTTTATATCGTGTGTATGCGCAAAATAAAAAAGAAAACGTTGTGGATTAAACGGTTCGATATAATGATAGTAAAAAAGTATAGTAGTTGCGAAAACGATCTATTATATTCCATATAGTCGCTTTCGAAACTGTCCGGCAGATGTGTGTACGAACGCGTGCGTGTCTAATTATGCAAATGAAGAAGAGACTGTATACTATAGTCACGAATTTTCCCTGCTTCAGAAATCCGAGTATAGCAGTTCGCTAATCTAACCGCTAACTCTTAAATTGCTACCTTAAATTCTAATTCCGGCTCGGCGCGAGGGAGGAGAAACCGATATTTTGGACGATAGAGAGAGAGAGAAACGCAAATTACCGGTCTCCTCTCTGGTTATCAGCTGTTTTATATTACCCTTGAGAATGAATTTTCATAGTCGGCGAAAAATCGGTTACTACTGCTACTCATATATACCGATTTCTCTTGTGAAATCGGCTAAAATGGCCGCGAGATTATTCGCATAAAGACAAAACGAGCTCGAGCTGCACGATGATTCCTACTAAATACATATACACGAGAGAGCTCGAAGAAACGGCTGCACGAATCCGCACATCGACGTGTATATATATATGTACGTATACGTGCGCACGAGCCGTAATTAGGCCGAGTAGCGACTATTCATTAAACGAGATTACACCTTGTATTCCGGCCTTCCTCTCCCTCTTGTGAGTTTCTTCAAAGTGTTGGACTGACTGGCTTTGTGCTTCTTTATATATATACACTATATACGTATATATAATAGATATTTGTTAGGTGTGTGTATTGCGGTAGCTCCAGCAGCAGCCGTTTCGAAATGACGAAATTGCTTTATCCTTGTTTCGTCAGTTTATCGATTGCTGTGCGAAAAAAAAAAATAACAGTATCGACTCATGAGGAGCAACCGCATTGTTACAGCTCTTAAAAGGATAATTGGGTGTGGAAAATCGGTATTGCTCCTGATTTATATATATATATATCTATCGCGATGGTTTTGCTCTCGGTGTATGTGATTTCGCAATGTATTTTGTTTCCTAGCGATGAATTGCATGGTTATTAATAATTCGTTTCTCAGAAATCGGTAAGATAACGGTATGAACGCTAGTGAATATAACTCTCCGAATTTTTTCCCCGCAGCTCATTTACCGCATTTCTTCGTCAGCCAACGCATATAATAAAGCCATTCGCAACGAGCCATTTCCTTCTAATAACCGGAAAAACTCACTCGAGCTAAGCACCAGAAAAAAAATCTATACCCGATGAAAAAAAAAGCCACGAGTATATACTTCTGAAGTGAAGGAGAAGAAGCTGCGCAGTAACGATCTCCCGCGCGAAATCCCGTAATTTTTCCTCTCTCTCTCTCTCTCTCTCTTTCGAAGCAAACGATCGTCGGCGTGTAATTTGGCGCGATTACGCAAATGTCATGTTTGCGGAGGCCTAAGTAAACGGCTGGAGAAGAAAGCCGATCTCGCGAGATCGGCTATTGAATAAAAGCGATTCCCATAGCCGATCTCTTGCTGTAGGAAAACGCCGCTGATGGCGCCACGCGTGCGATAGCCGCATTATGTGTGTGAGAGCTCAAAACGAGCGGTTTTGCCCTCGGGCAGCCAGACTGACCGGCTGCAGCGCTCTGGTTATTCTCTCTCGCTCGCCGATTACCGATCTTTCTCTCTAACGGGCAATCGGTGCGTATTTTTCGGTGTTGCGCAAAACTTTGCAAAACGTAGCTTTTGTTGCTCATTATACAACGTATGTGAAAGACTTTTACGTGAGCTATATACCGATTTTTTTAATAAAAAATCGGTTCGCGCTCGCGTGTGTGTGTGTGTGTAAAATTGTGAAATGTCAATACTTAGCAGCGCAGCAAAAAAGTCAGAGCAGAATTTCCTGAAAAAAATATGCCTCCGTTCAAAGTAGAGAAAATCTTTAACTGTGTTTCAGATCGTTATACACAAAGTCGAAGTCATGCGCCAATTATGCTAATCAGTATCTCTCGGAGCAGAAGAAAAAAAATCCCACACCCATCCGCAAAAAAAAGACAATTCCTCGAGTCATGTGTAACACACTAAGAAAATCGGTTCTGCCTAGGAAATCCGATCTTTTCACATATATATATACCGCTGAGTGAGAGACGAACGAAATAAACTTTGGCCAAAGAAATCGGCAAAAAATCGACCCTTCCTAATTATGCATCTTTCCACTCGTCTCTCCCTGTATATATATATGTGTGTGTGTGTGATAAAGCTCCCCTCGAGCTTCCTTTCCTCTGTTTTTGTTCTCTCTTGCTCTGACTCCTATGCGCTGCGGGTAGGTTATCGTTTGCGAGCCTCGGGAACGTAGCAATTATCAGCCATTCCTCGCAAATAGCTGATGGTTAGTGATAATTATCTGCCGCCACGCCATTGGGGCAACATCGCGCGGCGCAATCTATATACCGGGTGATCGGCCTGCAGTTCACCTGTGTATACTATATAATACCTCTCTTTCTCTCTCTTTAACACTCATGTACCTATATATATATACCACTCGAGTTGTACATCTTTTCGTAAAAATAAATAAACAAAAATATTGTTTCCAGACAATGGAAGAGCTCCGGCATCAGAAGCACACGGAGTCTTGGGTTATATCGATATAAGAAACGTGATATAAGCCGTATAACGACACCCGGTTGTTGGCACTCGGCAAATAAACGACGAATATGTGCAGCCAACAGTGTGTTAAGTACTGGCATTAGGGTAATAAGCGTGCAAAGGATGCTGCGTGCGTGCGCGTATACACGTGTATAACGCGCGAGCGAGAGAGAGATGCTGCTAAAAAGTAACAACTTCTCCGGTGCAACCGTATTATACGCGATCGCGAGCTGCACTTACACCAGAGACTCTCTGCCTCCGGCTCTCATCCTTATCTCCTACTTCTTCTTTTCTGCTTTGCTCGAGATCGCACTTCTCTGTGTATATACTATATGTACCTTTCTCGTTCTCTGCTCTTGTATATATGTGTGTATATATATCCGAGTGAAATTTTCGAATTTTGTATATATACGAATCACGTGAGACAGGTCGAGCAAATTACGATTATTAAGTGAAATGACACACCACTTTGTATACAACATGTAACGCGAGGGACTTTAAGAGCCTTGCAATTTTATGCTGTGCTCTCGCGAATCATTAATTTATAACGAATATTTTTCGTGTATATATAATATAAGCGAGAGGTAATTACAATTAAAATCTATCAGAAAACTGGCGGCTGCAGCAACAGGATGCCCTTATAGTTGAGAGAGCGAGAGAATGTGGGAACGTTTTAGGCTCGAACATCGGCGTTTCGCGTGTGGCTAACTGCCCGACGACCTGCGGCGCCGTATATATATCCACACACACACATATATGCGGTTCATATCCACCTGTCTCTCTCTCTTTCTCTCGCGTATATATCGTTTCGAAAGGAAAATACAACTTATCGAAGCACATTACCGAGCAGTTTAGATCAATTTCGCGTAATTACACTGCATCGAGATTTCGTAATTCCCGCCACTTTTTTTTTTTTTTGAATATTCACCGCAGAATATAATATTACGCAACGAAATTTTCAAAGAATCTACTACTATTCTCTAAACAATGATATATAATTCGCGCATATATTTAATACAGAAAACGACGTCGTGCAGATCTGTTATCACGCCAACAATGCGTGTATATAGCCGAACAAGTATGTACATGTATATATATCATAAGGTCCAATAACCAACCGGTTTCTTCCGCAAGCGAGCTTGCTCGAAAGTAATTGCGTCAAAGCTATGCACACGCGTATATAAATCGCCGAAACGAAGTCACGCGCCACGAATAACCATATCTCGCATAATCCACACGTATAAATGGTATATATGAAAGACAAAAAAGAAAAGACGGCTCCCGGTCCTACATTTATATATATACGTGCAGTGGATAACTTGTATATAACATTTTCGAGTAGTCTCTCTCTCTCTCTATATCGCTTGACATTATAATATTTTCTCGACCGGCTCGACGAGCGCGTGCCGCAAATTGCCGAGGCGATGCGTTATGAATTCGTTCGTTTGCAGGTAAAATTCCGAGAGAGAGAGAGAGAGATATTATAATATGTGTGTATATATTATAATTTCAACCGGAAGCATATAATTTCGAACGACTCGCATTACACCGATATTTAGCGACTATTTAATATTCTCCTGTGAGCTGTTATATCGTGTGATTCGCCTTCGAATAAGATGTTTAACCAAAATCGATGAACAATAATAATCGACTATATATCTAGCAATATAATGATCGCTTTTAATATTTCACCTGTCGTCCTGCGTATCAATACACATCAGCGAAGGTCAGCTCGTCCATTGTCTCTCAGCAAAACGATCCAATAAAAAACCGATCCTCCCGTGTAATATCCACACATATACACAGGTGTCCGTAAAAAGAAAGGCGTCGGTCAACAATACATCAGAAAAATCCACGCGCGCGCCTCGTGAGGAAAGAAAGACAAAAAAAAAGGAACGAGCCTCTAATCGGGCCATTAATATGTAGGAGTCGACGTTCGCATCAGGAATCATTATCAGTTGCCGTACAAGCTTCGTTCGAGCACACACATTATATATATATAGCACTGACGAAATTGCCGCACGCGGGCCGCGTCGCGTTGCGCATTACAATCGAGTTGGCTTATAATATATACCGTAAGGTATATAGAGTCGAAAATGTCAATGCGCGCGGCTATAAATATATATTATATACGGCTCTATATACGACACTTTGTGTTTTGTAACGATATATATATACATTGATTTTCAGTCGTGGACGTGAGAGCTTGATTTATAGCGACGATTATTAGGCAATTTCACATTGCGTAATTGATAATTTTTTGTTACCCTTTAGTCGTCGTCGTGGATTGTTTAATTGCGCGAAACGAGACGATAAAGCTTGCAGTGAATCGGAACCTAAACAACGCGGTGAGCGAAAATCCTCGATTTGCCATTTTTATCATACACACACACACACAGACATTTAATCACACCGCTGCGCACATATCCCGCAAGATAATCGCGCTGAAAGCAGCCCGTCCTCCCCTTCTCTCTCTCTCTCTCAGCCCTTTAACAAATGACGCTCTTCAGCTTTCATAAATAATACATTCATTCAAGCCGGTAATATCTATATAATTTTCCAAGCTTCTCTCTCTCTCTCTCTCTCTCTCTAAAGTAAGGATGATTTCTCTCACGAGCCATATTTCACCGACGATCAAAGATTAATCTCCTCCGCGCGCAAAGCGCCGGGGCGTGAAGCTTGCGTATATATATAAAAAAGCACAGCGATATTGGTCAATCAGCGCCTCTCTCTCTCTCTCTCTCTCTCTGTTAAGAGGAAAGAGAGAGAGAGAGAGAGAAAAAGAAGAAATACTTATTTTTCGATACTCGAGGCGCAATGCGTGCTTAACCATAGTTTAGCGCGAGCGAGTTGAACCGATGATTATGTTGTCAGGCTACATATAGCGGCGAGCTGTGGGTGGAGAGGAAAGCGATCGCTCACCGGCGCCCTCGAGAACCAGCTTTCTCTTGAGAGCTGCGCAGGTGTATGACATGGCGTCGTTGGATTTGAGGGTGGAATAGGCTGTATACTAGTGTGTGTACTTTACTTCCGGTCGTATGTATAGTGTAGTGTGGAAGGCTTAGTTTTGCTTGTTGATATAGTTTTGGTCATTTTAGGCAGGGCAGCTTTTTTTTTAGAAAGAACATATCTTAGCTTGATATCGAGTTTTTTTTCTTATTAGACTCGACATTTTACAGTTTTTATTCTTCTAAATCTACGTTTAGAAGACGTCAATTTTATTATTTTTATACAGTAATGCGCTCTTGTCTATAGTGAATAAAGTAAAATACGTTTTATCAATTTTTTTTTCAGAGGACGCAGCTGTGGAAAGCAGTTTCGGACGTTTGAACTACGACTGTTTGGGTTATTGGGATCGATTGTAGACAGATTTAATGTCGAATCAGGTAAATGTACTGATAAATTTTGACTTTTGCACTGCGAATACTGATAATTCAATTTTTTTTTTATGTATTTGGTTTCTAGTATGTAAGCAATGGAATTTAGCAAGCCAGCAATCGTGGCGAGGCTTGAAACGACTGGACGTCGATATAACTAAATGGCTACACACAAACTTACATCAATACAAACGTATCAGAATTACCATGTTTAAGGCAATTCTGGAAAGATCCGGACGATATTTGACTGTCATCGACTTCACCTACTTGTGTACTAAATCTGACGATTCTGAGACTTTTATCCTTAATCGTTATGATAGCGCTTTTTGTAATTATGTTAATAACAATAGTATCCAAAACAAGAAAAATACTTTCGAAGCCATAGAAGCTGTAGCATCGAATTGTAAGAGACTCGAGAAATTGAGCCTATGTTCATTGATGATAAATTGCAACGACCGACATCTGTTGAAGCTTTTTAGAAGAAACAAGAAAATTCAATATCTTAACTTAATGGGTTATGACATCAGTGGTGATTGCTTTTCTGGATTGTTTGCCGAAAGCATCACAACATTACTGATACAACGGTGTCATTGCATCCTATCTGAGAACCTTTATGCGGTTAGTTGTCTCATGCTTGATTACTATAATTTTGTTCAAATTCAAAGCAACATTATATACACAAATTTTAACAGAGTATTTGAATTCACAGTTGTTGCCGAAGTGTACAAATTTGAAAATTTTATCTTTATGGAAAACGCGAACAGAAGATCGTCGGCCTCATAGAGATGTTATAAAATTGGTCAGCTACGATATTATTAAAAACTTACAAGAATTATACCTCGAAGATATGAGCAACCGAAGTTTGTATTTCTGTAGCCTACGTAACTTGAATATCGACGTCGAACTGGATAATTTGACAAGTATTCAAATTAACAATGTTGAGAACGACGAGTATATAGACCAGATTCTCATCGGTATAGGTATAAATTGTAAAAATTTGAAGGTCGCAGACTTTGGTGGTAACTGAAAAAGATTCACAATACTATGTATCATTTTTTGTTTACAAAATTATAATGCATTTTATTCGTTTATTTCAGGTTGCCATTCTGTGACAGACGATATGCTCATGAATATTACAAGGTTACCCAAATTAGAGGTACTATGTATCGATCAGTTGTTCAAAATCACGGATAGGCCACTGATCCACTTATCCGAACATTTGAAAGTTTTAAGATGCGTCGGATGTGAAATTACTGATGACGGACTTACTGCCGTATTGAATAGATCGCAAAATATTGAACTTCTTGAATTGTCGTTCTGTGGGAATATCACGAATCAAATCGTGGCATATGCTATAGATCTAACAAAAGGTCGTAGCAATAATGTGGTTTTAAACATGTATGTCAACTATACCCGGATTAAAAACTGGAAGATAGAAGATTTTTCTCCATTTTTTAGATTACACAACTCTCCTACAACATATGAGTTAGTGTTGAATACTAATACCTATACTTATGTCAATAAATATCGTATCGACAGATTTGATCAAAAAGTGTGTTTTCAAATCGACAGTTCGTTAATAAAGATGCAACGATAAACAACTGGTTCACGGTTGCCTTATGTCCAGTGATAAATAATTAGAGAAGACAATAAAGTTTTTATATACTTACGTAAACCTGTTTTTATATTTTTCATTCCACTATTTACCTGCATGGACATTTTTGTTTCTTCTGCCAACCCGTTTTTTGGCATTTAATTTGATATTAATATATAGTTTTCACTCTTCCAAACCTATGTTCATCTTATAACATTATATTAGTATACATGTGCAAACTTTATTATACCGCACATTTCCACTGTCCACTGTATCTAAATTAATTTGTTCAACACTTACAGTGAAACATGTTTTATTTTATTTATTTTTTCAGAGAGCACAATTATATATTGATATTGCAGGAATATTGTACTAATGATTTTAATAAAAAATTCGTTTTTTAGAATCGACATGGTGAGTAATACACGCACTTCTACTATTCGTAGTAATAATAAAATGCGCTTTTATTTCGTTTACTCTTCTATATTTATATACGCGTATTTCCAATATTGATTGATTAAAATAAAAAGGACAGTGCAGTAGCTATTAACGGTCTCTTAGCGTTTAACATAACCATCAGCTGTGCGATAACGCAGATTAGATAGCGACATAATCAAACAAGATTAAGCCATTATAATTACGATGTAATATACCATCGTTTAGTTCGTCTAATCTCAACTCATATTGTATCAGCCACATCTGTTCCCTATTATATTCGCAAAAAATAAAACAAAATAATAGTTTTCGATGTAATACGTGTGAATTTTCATTTTCCATCAAAAATAATATGTTTCCCAGAACAAAGGAATATACACGCACACAAATAAAAATTACGCAACAAAATACGAATAACCGAGAGAGAGAGAGAGAGAGAGAACTATATATAGCGGAGAAATAGAATTTCTTCGGGCCATTTCAAACCAGAGAAGGTTTGCTTTCTTCCCCATTTCTTTTGCTCTTTCGGTCATAAAAAATACGGACACGGCGCTACTACATAGCCTTCCAACGTTCTCTCTCTCTCTTTCTCTCTTTCGCGCATACCTACGCCTGTATGCGCGCAATAAAACATAAAATCTCTTTCTTCCGAAGTGGCATATTCTAACGTTCATACTTCCTTTTTTTCCCCGCCTCGGTTTTAATATCACTTTATGCCTTCGCCGCACACCCAGAAGATTCAAATACAAAATAAAATAATATTTCCTTCAAACTTCAAGGAAGACACACGCGCACTTTTTTAAATTATATATATACATACATATAAGCACGGGTCTCGTTATACGGTTCTTAGTGTCATTAACAGAAGCCAGTTTTCATGCGCGCGCTCGTGTTATGTATACTTTTAAAACGATGTTGCAAGTCGTACGGAAGTAGTTAATAAGAGTTCTACTCTACTCCTGTATATAAAAAAAGGCAGCGTTTGGATATACGTACACACACGTGAAAGTGCGGAAAAGCTTAATTAAAAGACAAGCACATATAAAGTTTAATGAGACTCGAATTAGGCATTCTCTCATTTTTTTTTTTTAAATTGCGCGCGGGGCTCTCGTAAAACGATATCGCAAAAATTTTTCGCCGAGAACTTAATTAGGTCCTCAAAAAAAAAAGAGTATATAAATACACAGCTCGTTTCCAAAAGCAGCAGTAGTCATACCAGTGTATACGCAGTCTACGTCGTAAAACGAGAAATTCCCCTGCTACATAGCGTTCTCCTCCTCTCTCGCGCGCGAGCAAACGACGACGAGTCCCACTATGTAAATAGCTGCAGCAGCAGCAGCAGCAGCAGCAGCAGTACGGACACAGACATTCGCTCGCGATCCCTCGTGATTGGCCCGTAAGAACAAGGTGCACGAGTGAGTAACGAGTAACGAGATAACTAGGTAGTGAGGAGGTAATGGCTCGAGCACGTAAGCCTCTCTCTCTCTCTTACTCTTTAACTCGTGGAGGCGGTCTCTTCTTAACATCCGTCCCTCTTTGTCCTGCGCCACGTCCCCTCCTTCTACCCACACGTGTATATATACTTGCACTTCTCTCGCACTTCTATACCATGAGGGAATGTGTCTGTGTGTGTATGTGTATATATAAGTACACTCGTCTCGTTCTGCTTTTGTTCGCGCGAGAAAGTCGTAAGGACGCTCGTAACTTCGGACGCTTAACCGCTGGTTAGGCCGCCGCGCGTTTCGTGAGCTAAAACTACCGACGTTTAAATCAACAATCTTTCTATATAGATCCTCCTGCTGCAGAACGAGAGCCATATTTGCACATTTGAAATATTCAAAAGTACTGGTAGTAGTGGTATAGTCCAAGAGAATTATATACTCGATGCTTTTTAGGATGATTCGAACTGAAGCTTAGAGCGAGAGAGAGAGAAAGAGCTGAGATCCAAGAGAGAGATTAGCTTTAACGCAAAACCGCGAGCACAGGATGAACTTTATTGCTCGTAAATATATCGCCTCGTGTCGTGTATACGAGCGCTAAGAGGGGTAGATACCGGACTACTTTTAGCCGCGGTATATCGAGATATCGCTCTTTTAAGCTGATACCGATGATTTAACGCGCTCTTTGTTTATATTGATATGTAATGCGTGTGCGATTTTTGGAAAATTTCATGTCGCGGAAATATATATCACATACAAGTATAAATTGCCAAGTTAATCGACCTTAAGCAAAAATGATTACGTTGTGTTCTCTCTCCTTCTTGCCGGAAAATAAAAAGCTTGTGTAAATTTTTAATAAACACGTCGTAATAAAAGATTAAAAAGCCATTATACACCCAACTGTATTACATTCCATATATAAAATCGCAATGGACGAGTGCTTATACCAATTATAACCAACTAACAATTTGGCCGAGATCCTATCGTCGTCCAAGCAGACCCCTTTAACGCGATAACGAGATTTGAAATTGATATTCCATCCCTTGCTATTATTATAATATAGAGAAAAATTCGTAAAATATACAACAGACATACTTTACGCCGATTATTAAGCAATTTGGAGAAACGAGCGAAGGCTGCATTTAGAATCGTCTCACAAAGCGAGTGAGAGAGTAGAATTATAACATTCTTAAAATGACAAGATTTACAATGCAAAAAGCGCGCGCGGAACGATCCTCTAATTAAGTAATTTATCCGTCAACACGCTCGTCGTCGTCCTGGTCGTCTCTCTAAAATTGCATGCAAACGCTCTACACAACAACAGCCCGAAGAGAAAGAACGAAAGAAAGAAAGACGAAGCCCGTATACTTTCATAAACGTAATTACATCACAATTTTCAGGCTCTCCAATTAACTCCTAAAGCACACATAAAGAACCCGCTTAAATTTTCCCCCCTATTCTTTTTTTTTCTCTTCCTTGTCTATATACACACATATATATATACGAGAGAGAGAGGGCCATCGTGTGTGTTATAACACAAAGAGCCCGAGGAAGAAAGTGCCGGAATTATAGGGAAAAAAAGTTCTGCAGGTGGGTCATTTGAATACACTTACAGAGTCTGGTATATAGTGGGCGGGTTTTCGCTGATGGAGACGTCATGCGATATATGTGCGCAGTGTGCTGTTGTTATCAGGGAATTACTGGATGGAATTTGCATGTACTTAAGTTTTGGAAGGAAAAAAAAACGTTTCAATGTCTGAGAAATATATTGCAAGAGAGAGAGGAGTAATTATCAGCGAGTGGAGCTTCATTACGAGACTGTATGTAACTATATATACATGCGGCACGATGTTACGAGCGCTAAATACACACCGATGGAATCTCCGTAGTTGAAGATATTGACTTTTTATGCGCGCAGAAGATTCTTTCCGTGTAAATTCGAGCCTCTGGCTCATAGTATATCCAGCACTCGATAGTTTTTGCGCAGCAGCAGCAGCATCGTGCAGTTGTTATCGATGATTACACCGTGTTTCTTTCATTTTTTTTTTTTTACTCCAGTCTTCAATCGAGTTGATGATGCCAAACGTTGCGAGGAGTTTATATTCTCTGGAAAAAAAAGAAGAAAACAAGGATGGATATGAAAATTTAACTGGTATTACCTTGCAAGGTTATGTTAACTTGTGACTAAAGCGCCCCCTAGCGTCAGTCATTACTTAAGTACCCAGGAAACGTTATTAAAAGTTAGATGCAATGTACAGCCAAGCCTCTCGCAAACAAATAATCAAAAGCTCATTTCCCGTTGTATATATACCTTGACAGAAGCTTCAGAAGCCTTCAGCTCTCTTCGTCCCCCAGCAGATCATTAAAATTCATTTGCCGACGATTCAGCTGCGGTTGACTCGCGCGGCGTTTAATCGCCGTGGCGAATCAAAGCAGTCCCCTTCAGAACCCGTTCGCGCAGATTCGATTTGAATCGAGAAGAAGAAGCTGCAGCAGCAAAAGCCACAATGGGGATATCACGATGATTAATGACGATTTATGCGGAGAGAGAGAGAAGCCCAAGCTACGCTTTCCGTTATATACCGCTGACTCGACGGATTTGCTAATTGGCCTTTCGAGTTGCGGCTAAAGCCTGTCTCTGTCTGTGTGTATAAGCTCCTAATTGCGTTAATTCCACGCCTCTATTGCGTCACGTGTGTATGTGTGTGCTTGTGTAATGAACTTATTTACTTGCTACTTATATACATATCTTTTCAATTCTACGATTTTGATATATATAATTTTGTTCAAGTGTCAATGTGGATGGTTATTTGAAATTCTACGTCTCGTGTATATACAAATTAAGGAGACGAGATTTAGGGATAAGCGACACGAGGTGAGTTTAATTGAAGCGTGAGTAAATTGAATGGAAATAGATTGAAGCATACGAATGAGTTTTTTTTATGTACGCTATCAGCAGCATCTCTTTTCATCGAATACAAACTCATGAATAATTTTCGGAGGCGCAAGGCGTTATTAATCATATATAACTCGAGCGCTCGTCTGCCCGACACTCGAAATCGGATTTAGAAATCTGAGTCATCTGAGCTATATATACTTATAAGCAAAAAATTAATAAAGAGTATAATATATAATTATACGCGGAACGACGACCTTATAAGAGAAAACATATTACAGTCGACATTTGATTAACGTTAACTTTCTCCACTAATGGTAGCATTACGTACGTAACAACCTAGTCAACCATGATAAACGATATTCCCTTAATTATTCGATACTTCATATATACGTATATATACCAACAATAATCGTTTATTCGAAACATCGCGTCTTAAATTAATTATTCACGCTTAATCAGCGTTATTAATTAAACGAGCGAGCAATAGATATCAATCTCGTCGGGGCAACTTTCTAACAGCCAATATCGAGTCTGGATCTATATAATAAAAAAAAACTGTGACCGAAAAGCTCGCATTTATCCAGCCACTTACAAATAGAAAACAAACAGACGTCTCGAGACAAATGGCAGCTCATTGTTCGCAAGAGCTAATACTTATCCTATTCCCATCGATTTGAGTCTCTAATATAATACATATACGCATTAGCATCGAAGTATTATATTGAAAGAGTAGAGAGAGAGACAGAAATCGAGCGTCTCATTAATCAAACGCCGCGAGAGAGAGACTTTCTAGTCGTCCGCGTATTATTATAATATATACGTGTGTGTGTGTATTATAAGCGAGTCGTCGCGGAAGAGATGAAATTAATTCGAATCGCGCCCATCGCATCTGCATACAACGGATAGTGCAATGCTTGGGCGAGAGATAAGGTTTGTATATAGGTATATATACACGAGGGAACTGAAGTTGTAACCGGTGATGACGCCGCGTGTTACTGCTATTTCCTTGTTTGCTATTGTGTTTGTGTTTTATATGACAGGTTGGAGATGAAGGGTCGTTATGGATTAAGGTATGAATTGAAGCTTATCGTTTCTGGCCGAGTGAATTGAAAAATTATAGTTGTGTAATATGTACAGAATAGTATATAGTTGTTTCGTACTGGACATAACCTCAAAATTTTGAATTTCGCGTTTAAATGTTTGGTGTGGATTAATTCTATATGGGTATAGATTGCTATTGCGCGATGACAGGGATTTTCGACGATGATTCACTTCGGATAGCAAAGAGAGTTGCTGTATATAGCTATATAATTATCCTAACCTCAAAATCTACCATTCGAATTCAAATCACACTATACCGAATAAGGCAAAGCCCAATTCCCAAATTTATTATCCCATTGTCCACACACATACGCACACAGAGCACCTCGCAAAACAAACGTCTCGAAATCACTCACTATACACCACAATACCCATACTCACCGCAATAAAATAATTCATCTCCATCGCGTGCATCGCAATCCTCTCTCTCTCCCTCTTTTAATAAACGGTCTCGCACAAGGGCCCATCGTTCACGCTTTCTCTCTCTCGCTTAAATCAAGATAATTTTTCTATCAATACGCACTACCTCTTCTGCCAAAAGCTCCTCTCTCTCTCACACTCGTGATATCTTTATCCCCTATATATATACATACATACCCACGTCCTTCTCTCTCTCTCTCTCTCTCTCTCTTTCTCATCCATTCATTCATCCTGCTCGGCAGCGTCGCGCCGCCACGGGGGGTAAATTAAGTTGTGATTATCTGTCGATGTGATTTAGCCGATGTCTCGAGAGAGCGAGCGTATATGTGCAGCTTCTACAACCCACACAATGCACTTGGGCCCCACCGCTTAACAATAATACGAGGTGGGGGGAGATACGGGGCCCGAGGTGGGGGGAGGGTGTGAGGCCCCAGGCTGCTGTGCTGATCCGCGCGCGCGCGCAAGAGAGAGAGAGAGTTATATCCAAGCTCGTTTGGTAGGTGTATATGCGCGCGTGCGGAGGCAGAAACAAATAGCCATTGTCTGAATGGCCGGGGCCGTAAGGCCCCGAGGCGCATCTATCACCCGCTTATCACGATTATACACCACTACTCGCGTCTCTCTCTCTTGCTTCTTTTCGTGGATCCTCCTGACTCTTGTTCTCTTAATCTCTCTCTTACGTGGGTTTTATCTCGACTGCAGCCGGACGGCGGCAATTATTATTTCGCGGCTTCGTAAACGGTACTTTTTTTCCTCCCCCTCGAAAGAGAGAGAGAGATGACAAATGCTCGGCAACAATATCTACGTATATTTATAACCAAGACAAGGATGCGCCTCGATTTTTTTGCTATATCGAAGTAGATTATTATACTCGAGGAGGCTTAATAAACGTATCTCTCTCGCCTTGAAGCTCCGCTCGAAAGAAGACTACCTTCACCGAGAGTAAGATGTCTTACTCTCCTCTTGCTCCCTTTTCACAGCTCACATTGACCTTTCCCTCCAGCGGCGGCGGCACCTCCTCCTCCTTTGCAAAGTGAATTAATGACGCGACGTTTTTGTATATGCGGGGAGAGACGAATGGGATTTTGCTCCAGGGGTTGATATACGTTATATATATATTTTGTAAAAAAAAGTTCAAATATACGTCGTTAAACTGCGAGCGTTTAATTTTAACGCTCGTCTTTACAGCCGAAAAATTAATTTAGCTCAGAGGAGACACAAAGAGAGACCCGTGTTACGCTCTACATCTGTATATACATATAGTAGTGCCAAGGAGATATGATAGTGATCTGTGCGCAAGGGGCAGGAGACCATTTGTCGCGGCTCGTGTTTAGAAAGAGCGAAACGCGGGCTTCTTGAAAAAAAAGAAGAGAGCGCAGTAGAGCTTAATCTCCATCTCGCGTTTCTGGAAGTCGACTGACTCTCTCTCTCTCTTATTCTGCTTATGACTAAGCGATCGTCCGATTTGCCGCGGCTTTTAATTAATTGTCCCTCTTTCGACCGTAAAAAACGATGTATATATACTTTTTATTATTTTTTCTGAAAATTCAATTCGGTGAAATGGAAAGAGGAAGCAATAATATATACGAGTATCTATGAAAATCGGAGACTAGAAACAAAACAAACAAGCTATTATCATCAGAATAGAGGTGTCTCCCGAAAATCACAGGTATATACATATAATAATACGTGGAGGCCGTCTCTCTCTCGAACAATGAAGAGACAAAAAAAAGGCGACCCGTCGCGTAAATGAAAAGATCAGAATCACAATAGAGAGAAAGAGATCTCTGCTCTCGATTGCCAGGAACTTCTTAATACAATATGACATTTTTCAACAGCTAAAACCTCCGTAATTAATTCCTAAGGATATGTGCTGCTGCTGCTGCTACAGCCCAGTGTGTGACGGGTCACTCTCCGCAGGAAGTCATCGTAGAAGAGAAAGAAAGACAGTCACGTGGCGAAAGAGATGCTAGATATACCTTTCCACGAAGAAGAAGAAGAAGAAGCCGAAGGAAATATTCCGAATTTTCGAGTGAGAGAAGCGAAGGCGTTTAACGCGACCATATCCCCGGGGACGATCTTGCGGTCCCATTGCGGGACACACTACTATATATATATACACCATAGCTTAAAAACGTGTTCGCTCGGCTAGATTGCCTTTTCATTTTCGACGAGCTTCTTCTTCATCTGTGCGTCTTTTTCTTAATTTTGAGATAAACTTTTGCCAGAAAATTTTCAAAGCGACCGATATATACATCCTCTACTTTACGAGAAACTCCAGAACAATTTAACGATCGAGATTCACACAATAATACGTATTGTATATATAAAAGTCATATAGGTATACTTGTGTGTGTGTGTATTATACGCCGCAGTTTTGTTAATATAAATTAAACTTTATCGTCGTAGCGCGCGTTTATACCGGCGATCATCGCGCGAATCTTAAGCGAAATCGCGCGGAATATTTCACGACCGCATAGCGATTGAATCGCTACGTTTTACAAGCTTGAAGATTTCTTCCAAGGCGCAAGCGCTCGACGTTTACTGCGTGGAAATTGGAGAAGTCTCTGCCAAGCCGAGAGAGAGAGAGAGAGAGGCGGCTGGAAATTTATGCGGAACGTTTAAGTAACGCCCGACGCCTACGCGCGCGAGGGGCGTTTCGTCAAAGTGTGTGTATAATATTCCTTTTCTTTTATTTTGCTTAATTTTTATTTTTTGGTGTATCAAAGTACGAGTGTAATAAGTGTATAGGTGAGCTGTCACAGGCGAGAGGGAATAGACTGGGTGTATATATACGAATGTATATATATATAGAACCGGTCCTAGAGGAGATAGGCATCTTTAGAACCAAAGTCAAGAGTGTTAATGATGATAATCGATGGTCATAGATCTTTGGGGCATCGATTATACCAGCGAATACCTGGAATCGACACTGAGCAAGATTTATGGAGAAAGTTCGAGGGTGTCCCTTTGCTGCGGTATATACCTGAAGAACTGTGTCTTATTCCTTCTTTTTTTTTCTCAAAAATCCTCGATAAATTATAATCCAGAAAAAATAAAAATTAATTTCGCCGCCTATATTATAACGTAATATCGGCAAAAACTTCCGCCAAATTAATAGCCACCTATAATACACCTCGTAATTAATAGAAAACCATATAGACTGACCCTGATGGTGTCGGATCGTCCAATCATTAACTTCTCTCTCTCTCTCCCTAATGAATTTTTTCGAGGCTATATACCTAGACACACACAGACACACAGACTCAAAGAGGCACATATACTTATACATATACACCCTCGACAAAGCGCGAGAATTTCGGAGTGAGATACGGCGAGGCAGTCTCTCGTTAATAAAAGCGAGGTGAGCTGCTCTCTCTCTCTCTCTCTTGGATATACAGCGGGGGGTCCGACTCTCCCCGGCCTCCTGTGGTTTTGACGGCTCTATCCTCTCTCAGGCTTCTTAAGATACTTGCGAGGGAGAGAAAGAGAGAGAGAGTAAAAGGATTGAAAACGGCTCCCGTGGAGAGAGAGAGAGAGAGGGAATGCGCGCGCGCGTCACTATCGCGCGCCTAAACACACCTCGTGCATCATCCGGCTGCTTTGTTTTCTCTTCAAGAGGTATATATACATGTATATATGTATAAGCCGTGGATAAATCTCTCTAATTTTACTTTAATGGAGGAATAGGATTTTTGTTTCTTACATAAACGCCACCTGCCAATTAGTCCCGCAGTTACTCATCATCGCGCGGGAAAATTTAATTGCTCGAAATTTATATCGCGCAGAGAAGAAGACGATGAAGAAGAAGAAGAAGAAGAAGCTTCTTCTTATCCGAGCTTACCATCTCTCTCTCTCTCTCTCTCCCGAGGATTCGTAATTTATAAGCCGAGTAATTATAACTCTTGAGGGACTGGTCGTGTCCTTTTCCTTCTTTTTTTCTCTCTTCCTCGAGAGAAGCGCGCGTTTCGCGCCGTGTAAGTACTCGAGTGCGTACACACACACACGTGAGTTTTGTCGCTGATTTGTAACGTGTTCCTCGTGCAGTTATAAACTTCGTGCCGGAACTATCAATTTGCCTGGGATGTGAGATGAGAGATTCTCTGATGATGTCGTATATGCGAGATCCTTTCAATTAGGAATGTTAATATTGACTCGCTGTGTATGTGTGTGTGGAGGTGTTTTTAATGTGCGCTGCGGCCTCTAGTGATTTGTGGATATTATTGCGGGTGTAATTTTTGATATGTATACATCGATGAGGATTTATAGATCTTGATGGTACGAGATATAATGGCTCGGACTATTATCGGGACCGTCGAGCGATTTTTGATGATTTGCGTTTTCTTTAGTAATCATCGTGATATCCATTATACGCGTAAGGGTATATCACGCGAAACAATTATCGTAATGGCTTTTTAATACTCCTGCGAAGGATATATAGCATCAGCCACGTAATTTGCATCTCTTCACGTATACGTAAAAATTAATTTTATCAAAAAAATGTTTCATTAAATCCCTCGATCCTATCGTCGTATATATAATCATATAGGAGGATCGTTGCGCTTCGCCTATAACGACTCCATTAACGTTCAAAACTCGATTTCACGATATACCTCTCTTGAAGCTTCTCAAATCCAACAAATCCCGGTCTAATAAAAGGATAGAGCGCGCAATCTCGCCTCGTTACTCACGACAGGCGGCGCGAGTTTATAATCCGTGTATTATCATCTTGAATAATCCGTCGTGTGAATTAATAGGCTATATTCTTGCAAACAAACAAAAAGAAGAAAAAAATCGACGCCGATTTATCTTTCTCTCTCTCTCTCTCTCGTGGATTTAAATTCGAGGAGTTTGAAAGCCGCAATTTTATCCAATATATTAGCTGTATACACCAAAGTGAGATGCAATTGTGTGTATATATATACGTATATATTCGAATCCGTTTTAGATCTTGACTAATGCATTGTGAGATATATACTCTCGAAGGCCTTAATTCAACTATAAATTTATTCCATTATGTGCCTTTATACACGTAAAAACGCTTCCGTATGTATAGATACCATAATACACTAGTAGCTTATAATAAGTAAAATATGAACATCGTCAGGGCAAACGAGCGTCGTCGAAAAATCCTGACGATATCGTTATAAGAGCCAGAGAGAGAGAAAGGTATATAAGCCTCTTCCACACAGACTATCATCTGATAGTCGCAGGTGGGTAGAAAAGAGGGGGGGGGGAGAACACACACTATATATAGGTATATACAGCTGAGTGAGAGGCAAAGTCCGGAGGCCTCGAAGCGCGCTTGATATGTTGGTATAGCAAAACACAGTCGGGTGATGAGCGTCATTACCCCCACCTGTGAAGGCGGCCATTTTGGTTCCCTCGTTATATCGCTGAGTGAGAGGAGTAGGTTGAATGCTATTATGTATCCTGGCGCGAATATAAGCTGAGAGTATAATCGAGGCTGATGATGATGATGCTTCTGAGAGATGTGTATAGATAATATTATTGTACGCGTTGTGTTTGCACAATAACGAAAAATTCTTCAAAATTTTGAGGTTATGTTCGCCAAAAGAGTGAAGAAAGCTCGTATGCATCTTCGTAAGGGGGTATATAGTGGATCGCGTGCCGATGAGCGACTCTAACGGTTCATTAATTAGCCAACGAATTACCAGACTATATACTTCCAAGCGAATATATATAGGGGGGTGCACGTCACGCAATCAGAGAGATCCTCGTTGATGTACGCCTTAAGTCTCGGATTTTGATTTTAAATACGAGCCGCTTAATATATATCACACACTATACACCGCAGCTCTCGTATCGATGATCTTTCGGGGCAGTTTCGCGCGAGGGTAATGAAATTCGAGATTTGTAGGGGGGCGGTTCTCTCGCGCGCTGAGTTACCTTATGAGTGTCGTGTAAATGGGCCGTTTTGCTCTTGCACACATATACATATATACATACCGTAATAGAGGAGATTCTTTATGGGCCGATTTCGCGAAAGTGATTTCGCACGTTATATATTATATGTAGACTAAAAAACTCGATGAATATTTATATTCGAATTTCGCGGCAAAATATATAGCCCCCCAAATTTGATTTCCTCTCAAAAGCCGAGATCGTGCGCGAGGAGCCCAAATTACGGCAACTTTGCGCGTCATTACTCGACAAAAAAAAAAGAAGGAGAGCTTCGCAGGCTTGTGATCGATATATATATATAAGTGAAGCGAGACACGCACCTCCGAAAAATATACACGAGAAGCTCTTGCGCGTATATACGCACACTTTTGCTTCATTTGTTTATCGGACGCCGCTTTATTACCGGCAATTTGCCGCGCAAGAGCCGCCGGGTAATTTCATATTGGTTTTCCGCGCTCCACCTACTCTGCCGCATCTCCTCGGTGCGCTTTTTTTTATTTTACGAGGCTTTATGTAGACTCAGGCTATATTATATATTACACGCATATATATACATCGGCGTGTTTTTTGCATAATTGCTCGCGCGTAGCTTTAATTTGTAATAAAATATTAAGCGCCTACTTATACACCCTTGAATTTTTCGTTCCTGTATGTATATATAACGTATTTATACGAGTTAATAAATCACAAAAGAGACTATCGAATTTATTTCTATCTGCGGTAATTATACACACGTGTAGACTCAGCAACGACTTTCAAAACGGAAACTACATCATATAACTCGAAAGCATTCAATAAAGTCGATTATTTTTCGGGCGCGAAATTATACGCTCTCGCCGGGCGTTAAAACGGCTTTTTATACCATCCCGCGCGAAATCTCAGCAATCACGCCCTATTCCGGTCTCGGGAAAAACTTTACAGCTCTGCCGCGCGCGAGAGGCTCAATTTTCTTTTAAATATACAATCATCGCGCTTATTTACATACACACGAGTATATAGACGAGATCAACAATCAGAGATTTATTCAATCTCTCGAAAGAAGAGGAGGAAGAAGAAAAAAGAAAACAACAAACAAACGACCGGCCGAGCATTACAAGTATTTTGTACCTCGCGTTGTTTGCATTCGCAAGAAGGAGAGGCGAGAGCATCGGTGTGCTGAAGAAAAAAAAAACAAGAACAGGAGTGAAACAAATGAAGGTAAGACGAGCGCGCGAGAGATAGGCCCGCGGGGGGAGGCTGTTGGTTATCCGGCTGGCAGAGGTGATTTAAAACTCAAACGCAAGAACGCCACACCACGCCCCGTCTGTCTCTCCCTTCTACTCTCTCTCGTTTCGAGAGAAGAAAAAGCGAAAAATTTAAGCTTCGAGAGAGTGCAAATGAAGACGCGAGCGAGCTTACTTTGTTGCGGTGAATCGAAATCGCGTGTGTATATTCGCTGGGTTATTTAGGCTGTGAGTGACGCTAGAGGGCGCTGTTCTGAACTGCGTAAGTATACTTTTGGTTCAATCTTCTACCACGTTTTTAACAAGTTATAAGTATGTAATGTATCATGTAATTTCAAAGACAACCAAGAACTCGTTATATACGCTTCGATACATCCATTATAGGTTATAATAAGTATACCCAAACATTCAGTGAGCTTTGTCCATCTCACCGCTAGATGGACTCTCCCGAATGCTCTCATACTTAATATTGTCCTCCGCAACTTCAATTATAGACATGCCTTACACGTGTCCACGTTCCGTCAGTATATTTCGCATAGTATAGGTATACAACCACCCAGAGAAAACAAAGCTCTACTGTCTCTACTCCAGCCACAGCTTAACCCCAACAATAGGTCGAAAACATGACAATGCCAGTCAGTCGTCCAAACAAAAGTCCGCCGGATTTGGAGACATTGCGGGGGCGGGCAAGTGATAATCTGCGGGTGTTCCAAGACAATCGGGCCGATGATCACCCGGGCGGAGTCGCACGCGACCGAGGGACTGGCTCAGCGCTTAACGTTTGTAAACGTGGAAGGGTCGACAACGAATCGGCTTAATGGCCTGTATACTCGCTCGCGCGATAGATAACCGACGACTATAAGCTATGACCTCTTAATCCACGATCATCTTTCGAAAAGCTGGAACATCTCTGTATGTATATATAGACACACACTTTGTCGGGCGGAGATGAGATTAGCCGAGGAGAGACTTACAATAATAACTCCATAACGAGATGAGCGGAAGACAATGACGGCTGTTAGACCTGCAAAGTAGCGGATTATTTTTAAACGATTGTTACTTACCGTGGTTATCCCATTATACAGATAAAATCAAGTATAATATATACAGTATACCTTGAGAGAGTGAGTGACTGTCGTGAATTTTAGAAAACGAAGTAGGTATGTATTTATAATAAGCTTGTGAAAAGTGGTGTGTATATATACGTATATATGTTTG